>VNJT01019599.1:0-21184 GCA_008042655.1 Drosophila burlai
ACCTATGATGTGAAACCACATGCTATTAGGTGGTACACTGACGGCTCACTAACAGAGGATGGTGCGGGTGCGGGTGTCTGTGGACCCCGACTCAAATATAACGGATCTCTAGGGAAATTCGCCAGTATCTTTCGAGCGGAGGTACACGCGATAGAGAGATGTGCCTCGTTCAATATTGAGCGGGGTTACAATCGGAGAGACATAGCCATTTTCTCAGATAGTCAGGCAGCAATCAGAGCACTCAGTGCCCATAAGATTGTTTCCAGACTAGTATGGCAATGTATAGGAACACTCAATGAGCTGGGTGTGAACAATAAAGTTATAATTTACTAGTACCAGGTACCAGGGCATGCGGGGATCCCCGGCAATGAAGTGGCCGACATAATGGCTAGAAAGGGGGCGAGTACGCCCTTCTATGGTCCGGAGCCCTTCTGTGGATTAGGGCCAGGAGTCATTAGCCAGAGCAGTCGTGTGGATCTCATGACTGCCTGCGATGACTTCTGGCAGTCGTCGAAAGGGGCAAGGCTGAGTAAATGTCTGCTAGGTAGCTACAACAGTAAGAGGACCAAGGACTGTTTGAAATTGAGCAAAGGATCTCTCCGAATAGTCACGGGTTTCCTGACCGGGCACTGCAGACTGCGCAAGCATCTGCACAATCTCAAAATAGGGGAAGTCAGTCTTTGCAGACTTTGTCTGGAAGGAGAAGAGACTCCGGAGCACCTACTTAAGGAGTGCCCGGCTATCAGTCGGTTGAGGTTGGCCCACTTTGGGGGTCTTACACTCACCACAAAGGAAATGAGGGCTCATCGACCAGGCGACATCATCGCATTCTTGCGATCGATTGAACTGTTCGAACAGCTATAGCTCATACACTAGGACGAGGGCACAATAGACCCTAGTGGTCGCAGTGCAACAACCTCTAGCAAATTATTATTTTTTTTTATTTAGAACGCATCCTTACAACACACATAATATTTTCTGGAAACCTTAAGCGGAGGATCCTACGCCACCTCCCTACATAAACATGGTCCTTCCGGATAAGGATATCGTCCTGGAATCCTTTTTTCACCAGCAGCTCTGGTGGTGCCGCCACTAAAGATAAGTTCAAGGTCTTTCCGTCTCCTTCTCGCTGCCGATCTTTAGCAGTGGTCCGAACTTTAAGTTTATTTCGCACTGCTGCCAGATGGTTTAATTTTTTCCTTGTCAACTCCACATCCAAAAGTTTTCCCGACACAACGGCAGTGAGAAGATTATAGTCCTCCTAGTCCGCTGAAATGTTTCCATCCGTCTGTGCTTTGTGTGTGTCGCCATATTCCTCGCCGTTCTCTATTCCCCGTGTACATCAACATGAAAACGGTAGGCGTCATATGTGCACCCACGCTTGCGAACTTCTGCACATATTTGGGTGCGATTTTACCTCCGCGAAAAATTGCCAAGTGAAAAATGAAATTATGTGGGGGGAGAAAAGGCACAAATAATATCAGACAACCGGAGTGCACTAAATCGGGAGTACCGCTGTCGCGATATTATTTTCTTGTGCGCCAGTTTTCCCCAAAAAAATTTGCAGTCCTTTCATTTCAAATACAGTCTACTTATCGACGCTCCACTGTTCCAACCTGTGCCCTACACATACATTATACATATTCGCTTGTATGCCCAACATATTTTATACATATGTAAATTATATTTTATGTATCGCCCTGAGTCGTCCCGCGCCGCAGTCCGACGGGAGAGGGGTGGTGACTTCTGTCTCGGCTGTGACCGGCTTCGCGGTCGGGGAAGAGGAGCGGAGATATTCTCTGCTAGAGGTGCGCAGGCGATCCGCTGCGCAGCTCAGTTCTGGAAGGTAAATATATGATGGGAGAACTTTCTCCGTTATTGCCTGCCCTTAAGGCTAGACAACCAATATATAAAAAGTACGGCGAAGGCCGGAGTATGCTTCTGAGCGTGCGCTCTTTATTGTATATGAAATCAAACTGAAAACTAATTCTACTTTACACAAGCTATTCGCGGCCGGCAAGCCGACCGCTCGTCCAGCAAAGTGCTGACACTAGCAAAAAACTGCATATCTCCCCATACTGGGAAACCAATGGGAACCAGACACGGTCCCTAAAGGCTTTTATGCTGAATCAGCATTTAAAATATTAGGGTAATAACCCCAGACTTATATCGACTTAAGTCTACTCATTAACGGTGTTAACTTGTATATTGTCTGCTTTCGATCCCAGAAACTACCTCAGCAACGAAACTAATATACATAAATAAATACAAATTAAAGCCGAAACAATACAACAAATATTAAAAACGAAACATCATTACAGATCCACACGGGCGGAACCGCGAATGTATTGCCAAAAGTAACGACTTAATAGCTGCAGCGGGCGCGCTATTGTTGTTGCTGGTTTTTTCCCCTCTTGCGTCCCTTACGGACCCACTGCTTTGCCGACGCCATAGCAGTGAGCTTTTCGGCCGAACCAAAGCCAAGGGTTTCAATTCCACCTTTTCGGCTTTGTAATAATTATTTAATTATTAGTTAATTATTTTTTACGGCCAATAATTTCCTCAATTATTAATTAATTTATTTTCTATTACTGCCTCTATTCTGAATCAGCTAAAATATACGTGAACTCCACGTCAAAGCCACTCAATATATATATGTATATACCAAATATATATATCCATTTATATTTACATATTGGGTTCCTAAAACATCAAGATCTCAGACTTTCCTGTCTACATTCTTGTTCCCAATTATGCTTTTCAATCCGCATAAAGCATCATCCGCCCGCAGTAGCACTCGCTCCGGATCTTTTTGGTTATTTTTTCGCTGTTTTCTACATTTTTGACTAATCGATTTTTAACCAATTACCCTACATAAAGTATACAAGGCAACTCTCTTCTCTCTGTCCTCTTCTGGCCATTTTCCATTTTACGTGCCAGTGGCAATTTTTAACTAGTTCCGACGCCACCTTTGAAATCAATTATTTCTGGATTAAATGTATTCTTGTGCGGACAACCAGTTGGCTTCGCAAATTTCTCCAGTTCTCAAATTTATATTTAAATCCCCTTCGGGTCTGTAGACAACTCAGATCAGATGATCTTCCCGAGTCCTGCTATGCCCATAGACGACAAGAAGCCACATATTATCCCATTAATCCGCCTGGACAGGTCCCAATCCGCATCTCCGCGTCCATCTCATCTCAAGCCAAAGGCCGCTGCTGCCATTCCAAAGGCCAACAGCGACAACTCAGAGAATACTAGCTCAAGTCCATCGTCCAGACTTACTCGGTCTACCACAAAAATGGCCCCATCCGCCATCGATATTGCCGTGAGGAAATTCATTGCCACAACGGACCGAGTTAGACACTTCGAAGCTGACATGCATACTCCGGGCGCCCCTGGATATGGAGGATTTTTCCCTTATATGTGCGGAGTCCATCTGGACGAAATCCGGGCTCTATGGGAAGATGTGAAGAAGGGCTAAAGGATCTGCGTGGACCTTCTTTCCGTGTCCGCCGAGAATCCGGCCACCTCAACAGTGCTTAAAGTTAAGTAAAATTATTGTTATTCCATCTATTCGAGATGTATCGTCCAACTCCATCAATAGAGAAGGACGCCTCCCAGTCCACTCAGGCTCCCAGAACTATCCAACCGCCCTCTTATACTGGCTGTCGCTTGCCAAAAGTGAACACCGAGGTTTTCGCTGGTGATTATTTTCGGTGGTCTACCTGCTGAGACCTCACAGGTGGAGAAGTTGTTCCACCTGTTATCCAAAACAGGTGGCGAGACGCACGCCATAGTTTCCAAGGCCCCGCTAACTAATGAAGGGTTCGATTTAGAGTTGCAAGGCCTGACTGACCGCTTTGAAAATCGGCGGTCTTTGGTCAACAGTCAGTTAAACACATTCCTGACAGAGCGCTATCGTACTCTGGAGGCCATCGACGACGTCAGACCGAGCGTCTCTGAGTAATTTCCGCCAAAAACAACTATTGTCAACCCACCTGCGCACAGACTTAACTCCAAGGAAGTCAGGATGGCTCCGACTCCAAGAGGGTGTCACCTGTGTTCCATGGGAAATCACTCCCTGCGTACATGTCCCCGTTGCCTGACAATGAATGTCAACGATCGCTCCGAGTACATCCGAAAACAGTAACACCTGCTTTACCTGCCGCTGCCGGCATCACACCCTTTTGCACTACGACAACCCGGTTGCAACCGTTCCAAGACCTTTCGCTCCATCTATTCAACGTCTCGAGCCCATTGTGAGAAGCGCAACTACTTCCAATGATCATCCAAATGTGCAAGTGTTCTTTGCGTCAGGATCAAGAGCTGTCCTGCTCGGCACGGCTATTATTAAAAACTGTCATCTTGGTCGCACCTTCTAAGCACGAGCCCTGATCGACTCTGGTTCCGAAGCAACACTTATTACGGAGTGGCTCTTCGACAAAATCAAGCTGTCATTTTCAGACTGCGTCCACGTAACCTCGGGTGTTCCGCAAGGGAGTCACCTTGGGCCACTTCTTTTTGGCATTTTTATTAATGACTTGCCTAATGTCGTTCTAAATTCTCAAATTATGATGTACGCTGATGACGTCAAACTATGCTTGCCACTGAAAAACTCTGACTCTTATATGCTTTTACAATCTGACTTAAACAACGTGCAGTCCTGGTGCAGTAACAATTTGCTGTTTCTTAAGAACTCTAAATTTTTTGTAATTTTTTCGTAAAAACTGTTTCTCTGCAAGTTATTCTTTAGGGCTGAGTGATCTTGAGCGCATACATTCGGTTACCGATCATGGAGTTCTTTTTACCCACAATTTGAACTTTTCCGACCACATTGGCATAATTGTTGGGAAAGCTAAGTGTGTTTTTGCCTTTGTCAAGCGTTGGTCTAAGGAGTTTGACGATCCTTACACCACAAAACTTCTTTATGTCTCTCTTGTTGGTTCTATTCTCGGATACTGTTCGTGTGTATGGTCACCTCAATATGCGAAGTGTCAAGACCTTATTGAATCGGTTCAGAAACAATTCCATTTGTTCGCTCTTCGGGGTTTCCACTGGGACACACATCGCCGCCTCCCGTCTTACATCGACAGGCCAGGCTGCGTCTTCTTAGCCTGCCCACTCTGAAGGATCGTCGGACCTGCCACGGATGATGTTTCTATTTAAATTAATTAATGGTAATGTTTGTTCGTCCTATCTTCTTAGTCAATTGTATTTCTCAGTTCCTGTTAGACCTACTCGTCACTTTCGTCCAATTACTCTTGATTTTTGTAAGACAAACTTCGAGCAGCATGACCCTTTTAAATGAGCTTTACTTTTTGTTACATGTTGAATTGTCTTTAGATTTAAATACACAAAATGTATTAAGACACCTGTCCTTGCCTCAGCCCACATGACGTGAGTCGGAGCACATCTTTAAACAAGACTCCTTAATTCGGCTGAGGTAAGGATACGGTCTAAAATAGCAGAAATTTGCTATATTTTCAAATAAATAAATAAATAAATTCAAGCCTGTCCAGACTTAAGTTTCCGAACTTAATGACACAGTTGCCACTCAATCCTCGAAGCTCTGAAACGTTTCTATTCGAACCTCCAGACCAGGGCTGCATTTAGAGACGACTGCTTAAGTCCATCCTCAACTACCCGGAAAACTTCCATCATTCCATATTCCGAAAGATCTCCTGAAGGAGCTTCCTAATCTCCCTATGGCAGATCCGACGTTTTTCGAGCCCTCCAAAAACGACATCCTGTTAGGAGCAGACATTCTTCCGCCTATACTTCTGGGCGGCTCCAAGCGCAACATTCTAGGTTCTCTTCTGGCACAAAAGACAATTTTCGGTTTGGTTCTCACAGGCCCATTATCCACAACTGCCGCTCGCACCGTGTCTGTATATTCCACTCGAATTTCTGGCACATCCAGAGGTCCGTTGGACCAACTCCTTGCCACTCGCAGTGCGGCCGCCTTAAGGGGCAGGTTTCCCAAACGCACTCAGTCCTTCCGTTGTCGACTCTACAACGGAATCCACCCTCTTCGGAAATGCCAACAGTTCCTCAAGATTAGTGCTGAAAAAAGGCACCGCGCAGTTATCGTCCACCAGATGCATCAGCTCTAGTAAACATTTTGAGTCCCCACTTGTTAGGCTTGTTCGGCATATATTGCTTCAGACCGTGCTGACCTGAAAAATATATTTTTATAATAATACTAGGGATCTACAGAACATTTTTACTCATTAAAAATAACATTTAAATGCAAATTTACAAAAAGAAAAAAAAAGTGTAAATTGACAAATTTTCACACAATGGCCCATTGTTGCCTATAGGCAACAGCAACTTTACAAAATTCTTATAGACAAACTGTTCACTTTTAGAAAAATTTTTTTTTGCTAAATCATTTACTTACCTTTAAGTATTTATATTTTCCACCTAGTTTTGCAATACAACAAATATTTTCTTTTAATTTTTGTTTTTCTCACCAACACTTTTCCCGCGAAAAAAAAATGTTCAAACAACTGCACTAAAAACGTCTGTTAAATAAACACGTGCGCATCTTACAAGTAACTTATTAGTTATTTTGGTTGCAGAAAACATTAAGGAAGATGTTGAAAAAAAGCGCGAATCAAAAAAATGTATATTCCAGGTAACTGAGGCTTATTTGTAAAATGTTGCCTATAGGCAACAAATGGGCTGAGAGGGTTAAGTTATTATTTAGTAGTTTTACTAATTTCTTATAATAATCTTCTCTGCCTCGCTTCCCCTTCCACGATCTGCGAATATATGTATTTATGTACAATAATAACGTACACAAAAACAAAAAAGGCACTTTCTGTTCCCACTTGGCTCGTATTGCTCAGTAACTGAGCATTAGTTACTTTTTGATGATTAGTTACGTTGGATGATTATCTATGACAAGTCGCCCAACTCCACACCGACGAACAGCAATGCCGAAAGTAGTGCAAATTAAGGGAGAAGGATATCGACATTGCGCTACTTCTGGAACGAGCAAGTTTCTGGTCTGATACTACTTGAATCACTTTAACGCTTTTCTCTGTTCTAATCTCAGTACATCGGATCTAGCAGTTGCCAGATTCGTGACAGCGGATGGGACTGGAGTGCTTATTTCCTCGGCATACATGGCCCATGACGATCCGGCTCCGCCAGAACCGATGGACAAGCTGTTGCAACGGGCTGAAGACACGAAGACAACCCTGGTGATCGGGTGCGACGCGAACGCGAGACACACGCTCTGGGGAAGTTCCGAAACAAATTATAGAGGTGAGTAACTTTTTAATCATATTATATGCCGTAACGTTACAATATGTAACAAAGGGAATACACCAACCTTTATATTTCCGAGCACGGAGGTCTTTCAGGGGTGGGAGGAGGTGCTAGATCTCACCTTACTCGTAGAACACAGCCGGTATACAGTAGAGAACTGGAATGTGTCGCTTCAACATTCCTTTTCCGATCACAGGTACATATTATTTGAGCTATCGGTGCCGATTAGTAAAGNCGACACCGAGACGCAATCCACGAAAGACAAACTGGGGCAAATTCAGAGATATTGTCCACTCTAAGGTTAGCAACAGGAGGATTAAGGTACAATCCTCAGCAAAGGCCCTCGATAAAGAAGTAGAGGACCTTACGAACATATTAAACAACGCCTACAATGAGACATGCAACGTGTCGTATTCAAAGAAACAGTATCCACCATGGACCTGAGTGACCTCAGAAAGAGGGCACGAAAGTCCTTTAATACATGTTATGTGTCCAAAGAATGGGCACCATATAAAGAAATACAAAAACAATACAAAAAAGCAGTATACGAAGCTAAGAAAGAATCTTGGAAAAGTTACTGTGAAGCTTTAGAAGACATAAAGGACACGGCAAGGCTTAGTAAAATCCTTGCTAAAGGGCACACAAGCCCATCCCTAATTAACAAACCTGACGGTACGTCTACATCGTCAGTCGAGGAATCCTTAGAGGTACTTGTAGACACGCACTTTCCAGGGAACGTGCGGGTAAACTCGGACCCCGGGAGACCTAGAACCGAACAGAATTTCACGTCAACTGGAGACATTATCACCATTGATAAGATACAATGGGCGATAGACTCCTTCGACAAATATAAAAGCCCGGGCCCCGACGGTATTGTACCGGCGATGCTACAGGCAACAAAAGAAAGCATCAGCAGGTGGCTTAAAGCCATCTATGAAGCTAGCATGAACCTGAGTCACATACCGCTCCTATGGAGAAAAGCTAAAGTAATATTTATTCCAAAGCCTGGAAGGAGGGGTCACATCCAAAAGATTGTAGACCAATCAGCCTAACATCATTCATTCTGAAGACGATGGAAAGGCTAATGGAAATACACATGAGACAAGGCGGAGGGAGATCACCTGTCGGATGCCCAACACGCATACCGAAAAGGTCGATCGACCGAGACAGCACTGCACGAAGTGGTGAGTCACGTCGAGAAAGCTCTTAACTATAAAGAATACACGATGGCCGCCTTCTTAGATATAGAAGGTGCGTTCAATAACGTGAACGCCGAACCCGTCCAGTGCTCTCAGCTCTATAGGTGTTGAGAGATGCATCAGAGAATGGATAGGTGCTATGCTCACGAGTAGGACGATAGTGGCCGAACTGGGTGGCACTCACCTCACGCGAGTAGTGAAGAGAGGCACACCCCAGAGTATTATCGCCGCTTCTCTGGCTAATCAACATGAAACACATATTGTGGTGGAGTACGGGCAGTAGCATACACCGATGTCGTAGTGCTACTAGTATCAGGTCCATTCCCCGACGTCATAAGCGACATTATGTCGGGTGCTCTGGAAAGACTAAATAGCTGGGCGAAATCCTGCGGACGGATTAATCCAAATGAAACAGAACTAATGTTATTCACAAGGCGATCAATATAGATGGCATAGAGCTGAAACTTTCAGAGCAGGTGAAGTATTTGGGAGTTATACTGGACCCAAAGCTCTTATGGAAACGAAACATCGAATAGAGAGTCAGAAAGGCAAGCAGTGCCTTCTACTCCTGTAGAAAGAAAATTGTGGATTACACCCAAAGACCATAATATGGCTCTACACAGCAGTAGCTAGACCAATATACGGGGCTCTAGTATGGTGGCTGGCACTCACTAGAGCCTATAACATCATACAACTAACGAGGATACAACGTTTGGCATGCGCAGGAGCAACGGGGGCTATGCGCTCGTGCCCGGCGGCCGCCCTGAACGTAATCCTGGACATCATGCCGATTGACCTATTTATCAAGGATGCGGCGGCGCAGAGTGCGTGAGACTAAAAGCAAGCAATTGCTGGAGGGATCGCGGCATAGGACACCGCACTATTCTTGACGGGGTCACGTCGTTAATAGACAAAAACACGGACTACATGACAACCGAAATTAGATTCGGCAACGGCTATACGACCTCCTACCCGACAAGGGAGGAATGGACTAGAGGAAGAGTAACCGAACAAGATGAGGTATCGCTCTACACCGATGGCTCCAAGATGAGCTGTGGTGTGGGGGCTGGGATCTTCGCTGAGAGCTGGGGGATTGAATCGACTTTCAGTCTCCCAGCATTAGTCTTAGGCTGAGGTACTCGCTGTGTTGGAAGCAGCCATACTATCCAATCAGCAAGGCCTTAGCAATACCAAAGTGGGGATTTACTCTGATAGCCAAGCGGCTATCCAAGCTCTAGCAGCAGTCAAGACAAACTCACAGTTAGTGTCAGAGTGTAAGCTTTAAACAAGCTTGCTGAACGTAAGAACGTTAGAATAACCTGGGTGCCAGGGCACAACGACATACCAGGAAATGAAAAGGCAGATGAGCTAGCCCGCAAGAGCTCAGCCGAGCGTAACAACATTAAAAATACACCAATATCGCTGCTTCCAAGATCAGGCCACCAAAGAATGGTCAAGGACGAGTCAAAACAGAAGATCAAAGCTATGTTGGCCGAACTTCGACAGAAAACGCACTAAATCTATGTTGGCCGAACTTCGACAGAAAACGCACTAAAGAACTGACATCCATCCCATTGTAAAAAGGATATCAGTAGGATCACAGCAGTCTTCACCGGTCATTGGGCGATAGGTTGGCAAGCAATGAAGATGGGGCTGCCCTATAACACAAACTGCAGAAGCTGCAAAGAACCAGCAGAACAGGAGACAGCAGAGCACCTGCTCTGTCACTGTCTAGCTTTAACCAACAGAAGAATTCGTCATTTCGATGGCTTCCAGCTGAAATCGCTGGGAGAAGTAGGGAAGCGTAAGATTGCAGCTATTCTTGCTTTTCTTAACGATTCGGGTTGGTGCTGAGCATGACCAGCGACAATCAGAAAACAGAGGGTGTGGATCAAAACGGAGCTCAGCTCTAATTGGAGGCTCGAGGAGGGTCTCACCACTTTAACCTACCTACAAACTTTGTAATATTTAAAACATGGTCATATCTTAAAGTATGTTGAATATGTTGTTTATACTTTTTAATTTCCCGGTCGCTCCTACGACAAGTATGATATAGTCGTCTAATTTTACAAAACAAATTTGTTTGTCGAAAGTAGAAGAACAAAATTTTGATAAATATTTTATAACTCTTTTTTCTGATTTTCTATGCCAGTTAATGATATATACGTCAAATCTGGGCCGTTTCGACCTTTATACTACTGAAAATAGAAAGAATACTTCATGGAATACTTTCTGGAAAGTTTCATGGCATGGCTAGATCGAATCGTTGGGTGATGCTGATAAAGAATATAGGAATCAGCTCTTTCACTGCGTTGATAGCCCTTAGTAATACTTCACACTTGTTTATAATTTTTTATTTTAATGTGTATGACAATCATTTTGTTGTATAATAAATCCTTAAATTAAATAAAATGTAATACATATACTAGTGTATTCATAATGTATAAAAAATTTTTTCTTTTAAGTAGATAGTTGTTAATAAAAATATTAATATAAACAAACAAATTTGAATAAAATAAAAATGTGTGAAAAATTGTATGAGTTTTTTTTTTTTTTTGTTTTTTGTAATGGACTCTCAGAGCTTAAACTGTTCTATTAAAATGCAGTTTATACGTTAATTTTAAATATGATGAGTTCGGATTCGCATGCCAAATATATTATGATGAGGAAACAATTATTAGCTTTCAAACTATCGTTTTCCTTATTTTTGATTTTCGATAGCAGAATCAACTCCTTCAACATTCTGTTCTTCAGTCTTTAGCCGTTTCGATTCAATAGAATTTGTTTCTAGTTCATCACTATCGGAAACGGTATCTGGCGAAACGCATCGTTTTAGCGCACATCGATCAACATCTGCATCTGCAATCTTTTCATAGCTCTCAAATTTGTTGGCTACCACATCTTCTGTATCAGTTGGGTTAATGGTAGCTTGTAGATCTTGCAGTGGTTTTTTGAATTGTACAATCACGGTAGTCATGTTGTCACAACCAGTCCCATCACCCATAGTATTTGGAGCTAAACAGTTGTCAAAGAGCTGAAATTATACATTTCATAAAATAAATTGTTAATATTTTATTAATTTTAAAGAAAAATTTACTATACGGGTACATAAAAAAAAAGATTAACACTCTGAATAATAATAGCTTGGGAAATCGTAAATATTAAACGTAAATATTAACGTAGATTACTTATATGTGGCAATCTTTAAAGTATAATTGTAAAATACAAAAAACGGTTTTCACTATTGACAATTAAATTGGAAATAAAAATATTACTCAACTGTTAATAATTATTCTACAACTGCCACTGTATAATAGGAAAATATCTCTTATTTTATAATTTTATATGTTGAACAAGAAAGGAAGCTAACTTCGGCACGCCGAAGTTTGTATATCCTTGCAGCTTACAATTGGATAATTATGAATTCACCAAATTCGGTTTTAACGTTTACCTATTAAGCTAGGTACATTTACAGATTTACAGTTACAGTTTTAGATTCACAGTTATGTATTTTCTTCTACATTTAACAATCGTATGATTTAGTAGTGCGTTTTTGTTAAACAAAAATCTTAGTAAGAATACAAAATGACTATGTCTCAAATTATATGAAAATATGTGAAAAAATGGCAATTATAATTTTTTTCCTCCACATTTTCCGATCGTTCCTATGGCTGCTATATGATATAGTCATCCGCTTTTGATAAAATTGAAAACGAAATTCTAGAATAATACAAAATGGCCATGTCTCAAAAATATTTAGTTTTTGTTGTTTTTCCTGACAAATTTACGATCGTTCCTATGGCAGCTAAATGATATAGATGTCCGATCCGGTCTGTTCCGAATTATATAGTAGTGAGAGCATATAGAAGACTGTTTGCAAAATTTCATTCAGAAAGCTTTAAAACTGAGGGACTAGTTTGCGAGGAAACGGACGGACAGACATACAGACGGACATGGTTAGATTGACCCGGCTGTTGATGCTGATCAAGAATATATATACTTTATAGGGTCGGAAATGTCTCCTTCACTGCGTTGCAAAATTCGGACTAAAATTATAATACCCTGCAAGGGTATAAATATATACTTAAAAAAATAATATTGTCAACTTTAAATAACTAACGTTAAATATTGTATTTACAGTTACAGTTTATTTTTAGAGCTTAAGATTTTTTCCTTCATGTACCGATCGTTCCTATGGCAGCTAGATGATAGATAAATAAATACATACATAATGCCCATGACTAAAAGTATACGAAAATATGTCGAAAAACGAAATGTAAAATTTTTTGATTATTTCAATGTTCTACAAAGTTTCATTTAGATAACTTCAAAACTGATGAACTGCTTTGCGTAGAAACGAGCAGACGGACAGACAGAAGGACAGATTGACAGGCTAAATCGACTGATGATGCTGATCAAGAATTTATGTACTAAATAGGGTCGAAAATAACTCCTTCACTGCGTCGCAAACTTTTGAATAAATTTATTTAAGAAATAAGAAAGAAATGACATTTTTCATATAATGAAAATGTGTACATTTTATATTTACAGTTCAACAGTTAACATTACATAACATTTTCCATGACCTAAAAATATAGTTATTAATAATAACTTATTATGAATATATAAAAATATAATAAAAAACTGGGCAGGTATGTACACTTACAACTTTATTACGAATTTTATTTAATTTTACGATCGTTCGATGATAAATACTATCTGCAAAATTGCATTCAAGTTTGCGTGGAAAATGACAAACGGACGGACGTATTGTCTATAACGACTCTGTTTATAAGAATATAATAATAACTAAAATTACTAAAAAACTAAGAACGAAAGCTAACTTTGGCAATAATATTATAATTAACAAATATTTATAAAAATAATTTTAATTTGACAGTGGCGAGCAAAATTGAGTGCATGTTCATCACTCTGACTTTTGATATTAATAAAAAACCAACCACACAAGCGAATCCAACTATTTCCCTATTAATTTTTAGATATTTTTTTAAATTAAAACCAAAATAACTTTTCCATAAATCTATACAAAAATATGGTTTTTAAAATATTCCTACAATCTACGATAAAATACTTTACCTCTTCACAAATGATTGACAATTTCCTATTTTTTTCCTTTAATCTCAATCGCACAAAATCAACAACCTCTTCACTAGACATATAGTTCCATATGCCATCACAGGCCAACACCATAAACTCATCTTCTGGGGTAATAATTAATTTCTTAATATCTGGTAAAGCGGAAATCATTTGTGACTCAGCTGGCAATTCAATATTTGTTTTATACGCGTGGTCCCCAAGGGCTCGAGATAAATTTAAGCCGCCATTAACACGGCCATCAAGGGTGACTCGGCCTCCAGCCTTGATAATTCTGGCGGCCTCTTCATCATCTTCTGGTTTGTGATCGAGACTCATTTCAATAACTCGACCATTGCGGGATATAACACAACGAGAGTCTCCTGCATTAGCTACGTACAGATCGCGACCGTGCAACAAGCAGACTACAGCGGTGCATCCACTGTCTTTTCCTGGTTCTTCAATCATGTTTGCACAAAAATGATCGTTCGCCCTTTGATCTTCCTCTGTTTCCTCTTCGCTTATTTCATCATCCTACAAAAAAAACTTGTTAATATCAATTTTGTGAATTTTTTATAACTTACTTCATCATCTTCTTCGTCTCCATCAATATTATCAACTTCGTCATCAATGTCATCATCTGAGCTTTCCGCACCTACTATATTCGGACATTCGACTGGGTCATTTTCTTTGTAATCGACATCATCATCTGTGGATGTATCATCATCCTGAATACAATCAAACTTCCTCAGGAATTGTTTAGATTCTTTACTGGTAGACGAAATTCCAGTTATATCGATTTTTTTGCTTTGGCTGGTACTGTTCCCTTTCCCAAAGTCTTTGGACCCACTTACAACAGTTTCCATACTTTTTGTATTAGTTACAAGGGCGGCATTAGCCATAGAGGAAGTAACACTCCCATTCTGATTAGTTCGACAGTCATCTGAATTTTTCCCATTAGATTCTTCGCATGCACTAGAGTGAGCTGAATATTTATTGCTTTTGCTGCTGCTACTACTAACAGCGGACTCATCCAAAGGTAATTGTTTTGCCCTCTCTAAATAGCTAGAGCACGGATCGATAACTGGAGATGCAATGGCAGCGGCTGCAGCTGAAGTAGACGAACCTTCTGGCTTCGCAGTGGGGTCCATCACAGCCTTGTTAACAGCTTCTGCAGCTACTGCCGCTGCGCGACGTCCTCGTAAATAGGGGGATTGCATTTTGGATAAATTGTCTTCAGACTTGAGACTATCTGTACCATGAGTTAACGGAAGCCCTTTGTATCTTTCTAGAACTTTGTTTAATGGCAAGTTACTCTCCTCTTGCAACTCAGCTAAATCTTCCTCTGCATCGTCATCGTAATCCTCCGCGTCTCCCTCGACGAAATTATGCTCGCCTGCTAATACTTTCAGAATAGCAACTACTGGTGGATCCAATAGAGTTTTGTCAAATTCTAAAAAGGCATCTTTGAGAGCCTTTTCAAAATGGCCATTTCTAAATGATTCAAGGTTTTTAAGGAACTCTGGTAACTTGTCGGCACAGTACTGTGCAACCTCAGCTCCGCCGTGACCATCATACACGGCAAAAAAAGAAGTATTCTTGTTAAAATTCAAAATAGAGTTATGTGCATCCTAAAATATTAAATTGTATGGTCAGTTTTATGCCAGAATATAAATAAATACATATGTCCGTAGGAGTGAATAAACACACTTATGTACATACACATGTAAATACAGAAATTGCCTTTTACCTCTTGACTGTTTCTCCAACCCTGCATTGAGCTGGCTCCAACGGTGAGGAAATCGTTGAATTCATCTGTAGACGCTTTATCTGTCTTCGGATGGGACAAGTAGGCACCCATTTTGTATGGCCAATTATATTATCGTCTACAATATCTGACAAAAATATTTGGAAAATCGGGGACTTCCTCTCTATTATAATAGGATTGATTAATAAGCGAAAAATCAATGCTTCACAAATTCTCAGCCGCTGTGGAACGCTATTCTAATAATAATACTCACGATATTGATTTTGTTTATTTCTTTATTAACTTTATGTTTAAATACAATAGCCAACTATTGTAGCTCGTCTATGACTTGAATAAACTGTTATTGGTCTTAAACGCTCTTTAGAGAAATGACAATTTCAGCGAAACAATTACTCATCCGAAATCCAACTTTTAAATATACACATTATGTTACACTGATACGATAAAAAATAGTGATGTATACCTACTTAATATAAATGTACAACAAACAGAAAGGAATTAATATGTACTGTTCTTACTTTATTACATTTACCTATTAAATGAATGTACCACTATTTTTTAGCTACAACAAAAACACTTCGAGTTTTAATATACGCGTTTCCACTAACACTTGACAATCTATCTGAAGAAAACACATTCTTTTAGGGACCATATAAATTCATTATTATTTTTCATTAATAAAAATGAAGAAAGTTTACAATTGTTTATAGTATCTAAAAGATATCGTTAGATTTGAGTAACAATAAAAAAATTTTAAATAACATTCAATGATCAGAAAAATAACATTTAAAAATAATTAATAATAAATAAAACTAAAAAGTAATTCACGTCTTCCTCGAATGACTCTTTACCAATATTATTTAATATTTTTGTATGAGGAACCCATAAATTACTTTTTAGTTTCATTTTGAGCAATATTAAATAAAAAAAAAAATGAAAACACATTATTTTGAACTTTTTTTTCATCAATTATAATTTATATTAGAATTTTTATGTTTTGTAATAAAAAATAAATATTATTTTTAGATTATTATTATTATTAGATTGATTGCTATTTAATTTGTATAATATAACGGTGCCAGATTGAGTATTTAACTCACGGAATATTATATCAAAATAACACAAACACATATTTACTGACATGAAAAATAGCCGAGATTTTATTTTACTGTTAGCATATATTCCATTTATTTCGCCTTGGGTTTGCAGGGGGTGGCTTTAAACTGAAACATTCGATAAGTTAAAACACGAAGAAACTTTTCGAAGTATTACGCGAAGTGAGTTGGAGACTTAAATCTAACTTGAAAGAGCGGACTGGAAGCTCTATGGATTGGAAGTCTGGAAGAATAGGGAAAGAGTGTGTAAGGGAGCACTCTGCCTCTGGAAAATACGAGTGGCGTGAACATTCTCCCTTCCATTGCGAGCATACGAGTTAAGAATGCAAGAAGGCGTAAGCTCGGGAAAATTTCAAAAATTCTATAAAAATATAATAAATAAAAAAAAATAAATAAAATCGATTGAGTAGGTCTTTTCATTTGTTGGTACTCGAGAAATGTTTTTCTGAATGCTGAAAACGTAATTTTTGTAGGTCCCCTGCAGTACCCGTCATTAAGAATTCATCAACGATTCATCAACATATATGGGTGTGTTGACTAAAAGGTGATGTCCGATCCTGTCATCAACACAAATTCATTAACAATTAAACATCTTTTCATCAACACTTAGGACTAAAAATCCATCAATATATATACAAAAAATGCATCAATAATTAATCAACGATCCATCAACAATTTATCAAAAAAAACTTTACATTTATTTCCTTTTTTGTCTTATTGTACCTAATAATAACAATTTTAAATTTCTCCTTTTCGGAGGGGCAAGGCCGGCTAGCCAGTCACCTAAGGGCGGATTTTTCCCCAGATGCCCACAGGTCATACCATTAATTCCAGCTGATTTTCGGAATCCACGAAACAACATTTTATGACCAACAAAGGTCCTGCGCGTGCAGCTACCGGCTTGGGCCATGTCTCGGCTAGCTCACCTAGAGTCGTGGATTCTCAACCCTTCCCACTGACACACGTAACAGAAAAATTCGAACATCCAGCTCTCTCACGAGGACTGGACATTCTACAACACTAAATTCTGCACAGTTTGCTTACAAATAATATTTAAACAAACATCGAAACTACACGAATCTACACTAAACAGTCATTATTACGAGACCCCTGTTGTTGTTGGAGCTCGTCTGCATGCCCTCCCTACCTTAGCAGTCTGCTTGCAGAAATATTGCAGCTGCCCCTATCTCATACAACACATAAACACCTAACTTAACCTAACGCTCTCTTTCTAGCATAAAAAAATTAAAATTTCAGATTTGTACATGTATTTATAATTTACAATCCGTTCTTGCTTCTTCATAAGTTCTCCTCTTTTTTTATGAATACCCAAATTTTTCTATATATGGGCAATTCTCTGGTGTCGCACGTGACATTCGTACGCATTCAAACAAAAAAAAAACATGTACCAAGACTTTTTTTTAATTTTCCAAAATTTGGAACTTATAGCTCTTGGGTAGCACTATAATTGGTGTTAAGGTCAATCTCGAACAATTGTTCGTTTTCAAGATAATTAAAAAAAAATGTATCGAGTTCGCACGTGACAGACGGAAGTGAATTTTTCGCAAACCAGTTCAAGCACTGATTTCAGCGAAACTTGATGAAAGATTTTAATGCAATTAATTTTATTGTATTATATATCAATTAAACTTAATAATTTATTTTATTTGATTTAAAAATATTAAGTAGTTTTTTTTTTAAAGTAAATTTTTATCGGTGTCGCACGTGACATTTTTTTCATCGTTCTTTTCGTGATGTTTTTTACTATTTTGCATATTAGAGAAGTATAAATGTGATCTCTTTTGACTCTTTGCAATCTCCCAGTGATGATAGAAAGCAAAAGTCCAAGCATAGTTCCTCTGCTTTGGAGATTTTTATCAAAACACAACATTATCTTTTTATGGTGTTTTTCATCAAAATAATGAAAAATTGCGAGTTGCGCGAGTTTGCGTTCCAATATTTCGAAATTTGTTTTAGAATATGATAAAGGCTTTCAAATTTGATCTATTGAAACATTTCTTAAAGGTACTATGTTACAAATATTAATTTTACAGCATTTTTTGTAGTTTTTGCCGCGGTTGTAATTTCCAGGGAATAGCCCATATATATAATAAACTCAAAAATAATTTATTTAGCTGTTGAATTTCCAACCAAAAAAAATTCGAAAGGTCTTCCTACCCGTAAGAGCGCTCAGAAGGGGGGAAACCATTCGTAGTGGGAGCTTCGTTAGGACTCATTAAAATTATATTAGAAAAAACAAGAAAGAAAGCTAACTTCGGCATGTCGAAGTTTAAATACCATTGCAGTAAGTAAGTACGACTTTTTCGTTTTCTCGGCTACTGACATAAATGTTGCGAACGAAAATGTTGCGAACAAACTAAATTAAAACCGAAATTATAAAATATTACAAAAAGGCCATGTCTGAAACTTCACGAAAATATGTTGAAAATTGCCTAAGTTATAATTTTTTCCTAAAAATTTTCCGATCGTTCCTAAGGTAGCTATATGATATAGTCGTCCGATCCGGCCCGTTCCGAAATATATAGTAGTGAGAGCATATAGAAGCATACATTCAGTTTGCCTCAAAAATGAGGGACTAGTTTGCGTAGAAACGGACGGATAGACGGACATGGCTAGATCGACTCGGCTGTGGATGCTGATCAAGAATATATATACTTCATAGGGTCGGAAATTTCTCCTTCACTGAGTTGCAAACTTCTAAACTAAAAGTATAATTCCCTGCAAGGGTATAATTAGTGTTTCACTGAATAAAAACCATAATAAATAAATACATAAATAATTAAATAAATACGGATAATAAATAAATAAATAAAGGAATTTGCAAATAAATAAATTAACGAATAAATAAATATAAAGAAATAAATAAAATTGGAAATAAATAAAAACAAAATAAATTTAAACAAACATAGACTAAACAAAAATATAACTAAATTTAAATACAAAAAATGTCTGAAGCCTTTGGTAGCTCCCGTTGCCGCCTCTTTGCAGGCGTGCCGATCCTCTGGACAACGATTGTCTGGCGGCACTGTGGCCACGGCAAGCTTAGGCGTGACACAGAGGCGGCAAAAAAACATGTTCCGCCAACAAATATCCACAGCCAAATATCCAAATCGTCACTGTTGGGGTTAAGTCGAATAAGTTGGGTCTTCACTCCCCAAAAACCATAAAAATTTCAGCCAGAAAAAAACCTTACGGCAGTGGCAAGATTTAAGCAAGCAAAACAAAAAAAAAAAAACGCGCCAGGCCTGGGTCTGGTCGAGCTCTAGAAATATAGACACACAAAAGCCTACTCCATGGTAGAATTAAACTTGGTAATCTCGTTGGAAAAAATCTGGTACCTCTACAATCATAGCAATGAGTGCGACTAAGAGGCGCACAATCTAGTAAATGCGTAATCAAGTAACTGAAGCTTTAAAGTAGCTTTTTTATACCCTTGCAGGGTATTATAATTTTAGTCAGACCTAAAGTATATATATTCTTGAGTCGATCTAGCTATGTCCGTCTGTCCATTTCTATGCAAACTAGTCCCACAGTTTTGAAGCTATCTGAATGAAACTTTGCAGATGACTATCTGCTCTATATGCTCTCATTACTATATATGTCGGAACTGGCCGGATCGGACGACCATTCATATAGCTGCCATAGGAACGATCGGAAATTTTTGAGTAAACAAATTTTTACTATGCCAATTTTCAATATATTTTCATATAATTTAATACATGGCCATTTGGTTTTATTCCAGAATTTCGGTTTTAATTTTATTCAAATCGGACCACTACATCATATAGCTGCCATAGGAATATATATATCAATAAATTTAATTTGTTCGCAACATATGTATTTCGTTAGAAACAACCGAATGCAATATGTCTGGCCTTGTTGTAAGAGCTAGCCACATAAGCTCTCCCACTACGGATTGATAGACCGTAGGATCCACCTTCTTGCACTTGTCGCTGGTGCAATCTATCTGGAAACCTGCATCCAGGGGAGTTTTAGCCGACTTGCAATATTCGCTTCCATAGACTCGCATTAAATCCTTGAAATATTGCGAATGTCCCAAAGTAATTGCTCCAAGGTCGCCTTCTCGCTCGATTTCCATGCCAAGGAAGTGATTTAACGGACCCTTGTCAACGCACTCAAACGATTGCGAAATGCTGTTCCTTATTTTCAGCAAATTCTCGTGCGATTCGCAAGCTATAAGTATATCGTCAACATGCACTTTGCAGCTCAAGTGGTCAAGCCATACCAGTAGATGCCTTCCGCATACACATGTATATGTATAAATGTAATTGCAAAGAAATAGATATAAGCATTGTATGTGCGGGTTAGCTGAACCCAAAATCAGCTCATACAAATCATTCAATAAATGGAACTGAGAATGAACGGATCGTTCTTCTCTTATTAATACAATTATTTAATGCAGTTCTCTACTACAATTCTATATGACGACCGTGATCAAGGAGCCTCAAAACACAAAGTTTATGTGAAAATGAGGATGTGGAAATGTGAGGATGTGCGAGGCAAAAGATAATACTGCCAATGTAGTTAATAATGTAAAAATAATAGATCACAGTGATGACATAAATTCACTGCGGATCTTATTATTGATCATAACAGTAGTGTTAGTTTTGCAATTTTTGCTTACAATTTATGTTAAGCACAACAAAATCATTAAAAAGAGATATAGTAGAAATAGGGCAGATCAGATT
>VNJT01019603.1:0-20742 GCA_008042655.1 Drosophila burlai
AAAAAAAAAATACAACAAATTTAAGAATGCTTGGCAAAGCAAAAAATTAATGAAGAAACGAGAAACCGTCACTCATCAACGCAGCAATCGCAGGTGTCAAGTGTGTACAAAAAAAATGCAAAATAATAAAAATGAAGACTTTTATCAAGTCAGTAAATATTTGAGGTTGAATTTAACTTTGAGTGCCTACGGAAGAGCACAAAAGACTGGTGATCGATGGGTTGTCGGAACCTGTCTAACGGCTACTTGGCTAAATGACACGAGTTTCGGCTAATGGACCCAACCCACACAGTGTCTCCCTCCCCGCTCCCCCCTAATTTACTCACCTCAAAGTGTATGGCAAACTCATCGAAGAGACCCTTGAGATCCCGCTGATTGCGCAACATCAGCGGCAGAATCTCCTGTTCATGGAGCTCCAGTATCTCCGCAACGTTGCCCAGCAGCAGCTTCTGCTTGGCCTCACCACTCAGTCCCTCTGGCACATCCTCCACATCCTTCAGCTGGCCATAGTTCTGCATTCCCTTCTTCAGATTGTTCACATAGTTCACCTCCGTCTGGATGAGCTCGTCAATGATAAAGCTGATCTTTTTAGAGGCATAGATCTCGGTTTGATCGCACGGAAACAGATTCTCCAGTGACAGCGTGTCCTCATCCTCGTGGCTAAGTATTTAATTATTAATTATGTAAAACTCAAGTACCAGTAAACCGCTAATAAGAGTGAGTGCCAAGTACTTACTACTCATCGCCCAGGGTCTCGAAGCTGAGCGTGTGCGAGGGAAAAGTGTGGAAACCATTGTGTGAGAAACGGTGTGTCGGAGATGGGTTCGAGGCACAGGTGCTGCTGATGGAACTCAATGAGATGCCGCTGCAAACGAAGGTAACAGAAACACAGAAGAACAACAAGCCATGAGAATAATGAGAGGACTTAGAAAAATGTTAGGATGCTTGAAAACAAACCAAGCTAAGAACATTAAATAACATTTAAAATATTTATCAGGCATAGAAACCCCCTTTTAAGTACTATATACCTTAAACAACAATTTTATGATGAGAGGGAAACCCAAATTATGACTTAGATAGCGCCTTACCATAACCACTTCCTCTATAAAACTGCATGTACTCTACTTGCTATCTTTTAATAACTTCCTTCCGCTGCCAGCAAAGATACAAATAGAAAATCCTTTCTTAACCACTATCTGACTGGCAAAAGAACATGTTTATAAAACATGACACGAACTCGGCCACCAATTACCCTGAAAAGCCTTTAAAAATAATCCGAAACCAACACAAACGTATACGTTATCTTATCACGTATACGCACCGTGGGCAGTAAATCTAAACCATGCCAAAGGTCGGACATGCCATTAAAAGACATTTATACAATGATTAAAACGAAACAAAACAGCTGTCAGATGTAGAAAAGTGTGGGGTAAACAAAGGGTTACCTATCGTTGTCCAGCAGACTAACTTGCTTCTCCAGCAGCTTGCCATTGGAGCTCGTTGGTGACTTTGGCGCCGGCGGCGTGGTGGTTATCGGTGAGCTGGGCGTCTCCAGTATGGGGCATTCCTTCGCAGGCGCCTTGTCAACCACATCTGTTGACTGGGCATTATTATCGTTGGCTTTATCGTTGAGTATATGCAAATAGACGTTGAGCACTTGCACCAGGAATATCACCAGAAATGTCAGCGCCACGGAAATCACATCGAACCAATTTAACGTGAGCAGCGTCAACTCCATTATGGCTGATTTCTATTTTCACAGCTTTCTTGATATAGATTTTTGGGCACTTAACATAACCACCGACGGATTCGACGCATTTTTATTACGGGGGAAGATATGGCCAACACACACACGATTCCGTCACCGATCCGCTGCGAATCAAACGCGAAACTCGACTGAGCGAAATTAACGCTGAGCATTCGCAAAGCGTGAAAAGCTTTCAAAGCTTTTGGAACGATCGTTCGCTCTTTCTTGTGGTTTCTCTTATTTTATTAAAATTTAAAAGACAAAACAAAAAGGCTAAGCTGACCACGCGCCGAACACTTTGTTTGTAAACATCGAAAAACGATCTGAAACTGTGAAAATCATTTCAATGTCTGGCATTGGAATAGAATTCAACGCAGCCTGTAACACTTTTGCTTTCATCGTGGCTTTATGGCCGGGGCAATAATAATAATGGCATTTAATCGTTTATGATTCCATATTTGCATATCAATTAAGGGGCTTTTGGCTAATGGCCGGACAATAACTGTAATTATAGCCACTACCTATAGTCGTGGACATTGATTTTGCCTTGAACTTTGCTGTTTTTTGTGATTTTGTGGAATGCAAACTGGTTGGATTTGCTTAGACTTGGCCTGTTTCGCCACACTCTAAATGGAGTTATAAATCAAAAACCAAATAGTTTTTAGACAGTTTGTCGGAATTTTAAGTTAGAGATGGGAAAAGTATTATATGCAATAATTGAGTGTCGATATTTAATGAGAAATTCAATGGGATGTATCGATTTTTTAACTCTTTTGTATATCTAAGTGATAAAAATGCAATAAAAACTTTAATTTGCTAATATATAACTATATAATTTGTGAGTTTTTATTTCAATTATACTTATAACTAAATTTCTAATGCGAAATTCAATAGTAGGTATAGATTTTCTTACCTATTTTAATTATCTATAAATACTTTTTATTTTTGAAAATTGAAATTTATTGGCTGTAATTTTAGTAGTTCAAAAACAAAATTTAAAAATTTATTAATCACAAAAAATTTGATAATATGAATCGATATTTTATCTATTTTGTATATCGATGTGATTAAAATAAAGAAAAATATCGATTTTAAAACTTAAAACTCAAATAAATAAATTATTGTAAATCTAAGGTTAATACCTTGGTTAATATTTTCGACAATATCGATATCATATCGACATTCTCGATTTTTCGAAGCCTATACTGTAGTTTTTCCCCTCGCTATACTCCCCTAAACTAAATGTATTTCCGTTTTATATAACGTTTAAGAGAAACAATTAGCAATTGTTTTGAGTATTTTGCGGTGATGATCTCATAGAGATCACCGGAAAACCGACAATTGTCATTTGCATTTCACAAATTTCACATGTTAAATTGCTCACATTTTATTGGCTTTATTATTTGTACAATTGATTTTTTAGACAATCAGCCTGGGAAACGTATAATTGAATTCAAAAGCATCAAAAGCACCCTGATGAGGCCACAAAGAACAGTGGGAAGTATAAATAAACATCGAACAGTGCTGGGCGCTATTGATGATCAGCAAAGCCAGCGCAGGCAAACAATAATAATTGCTTATATTTATTTATATGCGCCATTTGTTTATTTTTATACATTTTTCTTAGTGATGTCACAGCCGGTTGTTGCAAGTGTTTCGAGCTGTTTCGAGTATTCCGTGTCGTATCATTAACAGCATCAAGAGTGATGAGGTAGATGTCGGCATGGAGGAGGCGGCGCACAACAGCTGCCTCACGTCTGGCTCCCATGACAACGCCGATGGCGTGCGACCTCTCCATGATAGATTCATTTGTTTTTGACGTCTGTGAAGCGTGTGATTTCGCGCTGGCAGAAAGTGGAAGGAAGTGCCAGATATTCCTAAAATAATTTACAAAAATATTTATAATGAAAAGCTGTGGGAAATCGTGCAAATAATACCTGACTTGGGTAGAATCATCGGGTATTTTAATCATTAAGTTTTTGTCTTTCCAGAATTTTCCCTATTATTCCAATAAAATATTTTTTTATAGGTCATCAAACTTGAATATATTTTCTATAGTTTATACAATTTCCACAGTAATTAATTCTAATTTAGTTGATTAAACATGACTTTTAAAGCATTTACCATTTTATTTATAACACTTTCTCTACAATTTGTTTCCTTAATAATAATAATATTTTAGTCAATTGATTTATACACAAAACACATTAAATAACTTAACAAGCTCGGCACAAGAGAAACGTTCAACGAATTACAGTTTGTGACAACAATAATACAGGAATATTTACACCTACAATAACTAAACTTAGAATACAAAGAATATTTGGTGATTTAGCATTCAAATCGAAAGAATTTAGCTGCAGTTCGCAAACGAACGTTGAGCAGAAATTTCAAAGAATTTCGAATATTGAATTGACCCGGCCTTCTTGGCCCTGAGGCATAGGGGGATATATCCAATATATCCTTATCCAATCACTTTAGAAATCCCATAATCTGGCAAAGGTCCTTCTCTCCAGAGTGATTTCTTCAGGATCTATGAGGCCGCATACCAAGTAGTGCGATTGCTCAAGGTATCCTCGTCCGGCTTTGGCATTATCCAAATGTTGCCAATGCCACTGTCTGAACTAAAGCGGTTCGAGTCGCGATATAACGAAAAACTTGGCGCCTTCCTATGCAGATGATCGTTCTCCCGGGAGTAGCGCTCCTGCAGCTTTGCCCGCTCTTCGTTGGCATAATTGTTGATCATGTCCCTGATGAGGTCCAGCCAAAGGGCAATCTGTGTGGGATCTGCTGTGAATTCGCACTCTTGCTGCTTCCTGCGCTCATAGTACAGCGTAAAGGACTTGGTCTTGGCCGAAATGCCGATGTGCTCGCAGGGGTAACGACCGTGAAAGAGCAGGCTCTTGCCCTTGATCTCCGTGTAGATAATGCACTTGTCGAAAATAAAGACCTTGGCCCGGTAGCTGCGCTTCAGCTTGTGATCAACCACCTGGAATTCGTTCACCTTGCGGAATTTGCCCTGGTAGAATACATTGAACTGGAAGGGAGTAGCAAAAGTTTGTTAGAAAATTGCTAGGCAGTGCGATGAGCTTCCTCCTCACCTCATGACAATCCACTATGTCGTTGATGTTCTCCGATTCATTGGTGGTGGTCAGCAGGGAACGCAGACGCTTCTCCAGCCGGCAACATGATTCAATTAGTGGTTTCATCACTATATCACGGTTTTTGAAGAAGGTCTACAGGGGTTTTTGGGAAATTTTGATTAGTTATTTGGAAAAGATTTAATTTCGACTAGGATCTTACATTAATAAACTGCGTGAGGAGCAAAGGATAACGTGCCATGCGTTGGATGGGCTGAACCAAGAAGCTGTTGATGCCCAACTTGTCATCGCGTTCCAGGCGAATGCTCTGAAATGGGCATAAATATGAACCTTAACAAGTTGCTATTGAGTTTACAATAAAATTCAAAACTCACAGTAAAGTAGTTCTTGTAGAGATCGCACAGTTTAAGAGACTTTTGCTTGTTCATGGTGAAGATCACATAGCCGTAGAAACAATTTTGCTAAGGGGTTAAAGATTTAATTAGTTATTAAATTATATAAATATTATAACGTAATTACTCACATCCAGGAACTGTAGAAACTCATCGAACAATCTCTTGAGATCCCTTCGATTGCGTTGAAGCATGGGCAGGAACTCATCCCGATGGAACTCGGCTATTTGCTCAATATTTCCAAACAGATCGTACTTCTTGCCACGCAGACCCAAAGGCAGATCCTTTCGCTGGAAAATGTTGCCATAGTTCTCGAGGCCAGTGTACAGGTTATTCACATAGGCCTCCTCTGTCTTTATGAGCTCCTCCAGAATGGGATGCACGCACTTGTCGCTCTTGTCCCGCAGCTCGATCTCCACCTCCTCCTCTCTGGAAATAATCATTAAAGTTTAAAGGTTAATTATCTTTTCCTAATTTCTGTTATAGGTCAAGAAGTGATACTCACTCATCTTTGGGCTGGTACACCGAATGAAACTTGCCCACGACATGCTCGTTAGTGGTGCCTATAATTTCAGTCTTTCGTCTCGGCGTGGAACGGTAGTTTCTAAGGAGGGAAAAGGGGATTTCCATTAAATTAAATACTCCCTATCTGAGACTTAATGAAAACAACAATACCCCCCAGGCAAATACAACAATAACAACAGTGATAACTAAACATAGATAAGCCCCCGCTGGAGCTCTTCGGATGAGTCAGCAGCACAAGAAGCTCTACGAAATGATAAGAACAACCTTTAGGCGTCTGGAAACAGGCCTACTGCCATGTTTGCTTGGTTCATGAGTCAGAGCTACGACTACCCATCCTACGAATTCCTCATCCGCCGTCCGACCCAGTGGTATCTTCTCCCTCTTCTTCCTTCGTATAGATGCCCATTAAAATTCCATACATCTTAAGAGCTAAACGTATGGTTTCCAGAATATAGTCCAGTTTCAGGACGATGGCCCAGGAAATAATGATCAATAGAGCCATGGCCAAGGCGGTCACCACGAAGCCCGTGAGCTAAAAGGATATTTGGCAAGGTTGGTCATGGAGAACCAAATAGGAAGCGGGGAAATGCTACAGACCCCAGCGATGCAGCTTTCGTGGTAATGCAACCTGAACGACTCCGCGGATTCGTGCAGATTAAATGAGATTTCGGATGGATCCGGTGCCTCGGGTGACTCTGCTCCCTTCAGGAACTCAACGGTGTCATAATCTATCTGCCTGCGCTGGGGATCGTAAGGATCTACATCTTTAGAGGCCGAAAAGCCGCCAATTTTCGACGGATGACGCCGTGGCGAGTGCGATTTTGAACGCACAGTTGTGGGGGGGCCAACAGGGGTGTGGGATGAAAGGGATGAAAGGGAGTGCCGTGATCCTCGTCCAATATCCAGACTGTCCACACTAGAGAATTCAGGCTGGGAGACGTCCTCGCGGGAACGTTTCGTCTGGGGCACAGGCGGTATTGGCTTTTTCTTCTTCCTGCGCAGCGGAAAGGGATCATCCTTGGTGTCAGTTCCTGCGGATGCGGTTTCTGCCGAAGGTTGGCTCCTACGCGGGGGCTCCACCTCCACCCACACACGCTCCTCCCGTTCCACCAACGCCTCATCGGAGACATAGCGTCGCAGAGAATCTTTTTGACTGGAAGGCTGCGAGGAGGACTTCTCCTTTTTCTCTTCCTTGTCTTTCGCGGGGCCATCCATAGTCGAGGATGGAACTGGAACTGCTTCAAGGCAAAACCTGATTTCCAGAGACACATTTTACGATTTTAGTCATATTTAGTTTCCCGCCAGCTCCGTCTCTGAATTCATTTTTTTTTTTTCATTTTCCTTTTAGGATTTCTACTCACAAACCTGTTGGTGAAAAGTGCTCCAAAACTCAATTAACACTTTGCCAATTAAGTTTCGACAGTGCGAGTGTAGTTTGTTTTATGGCCAGACTCGCATAATTTGATTTTGACACCGAAAAGGAATCTCAGCGACCGCGAAATCCAGTTACTCCAGATTGGACAACGAAGGCTGGCTTTAATCTATTGTAAATGATATAGGGTATAGATGTTTTACAACCCTTTCTGGGTAAAGTCTGCTATTTGTGTGTGAAAAAGTAGAAATAGCTGAACAAACAAGATTTATCTATTGAAGCCACTTGAGAGAGAATTATTTCTTTAATTACTGCCCTAAAATGTGAATCATTTGAAAAGTAAAATAAATAGGGATGCCTTTGAGATATTTTTGTGATGTAGAGAGATGTTTTTATATAACATTTTCTAGGATATATATTTTTATTTTATATTTTAATTCGTTATCTGAGTTTTTATTAATTGCTCTTCAATGTAAACAATATTATTTGTTGTCTGAAGAAAACTATGTTTGTTCTTTAAGTTTTCATTATGTTCAATTTGTGTTCATTTAGTATTAATTTAGAATTCCATCGGTGTTCATTTAGTGCATTTAATATTCATTTAGTTTTCATTTAGTGTTTATTCAGTTTTCATTTAGATTCATTCACTGTTTAGTGGTAATTTAGAATTCATTTAGTTTTCAAATGGTTTTCATGTAGTATTTTTTTAGAATTCATTTAGAATTAATTTAGAGTTCATTTATTGTTCAGTTAGTATTCATGATATCCCATTCACTATAAATATTATAGTTTAATCTTTAGTGTTTGAATGCACTAAGCTGGTCTCTTTTTATGGCCCACCTCCAATTAATTAAAATTCCACGAAAAACCCAGAAAACCAGATAATGGGAATCGAAACCACCGTTGCACCTGAACTTTTGTAAGTAGACTCAAGTTCTCGTATCCCGCCCACTCCGATAAGGCTTATCAGGAATACAATAAAGAAACACACACTCACCTTGGAAAATCGTTGCGCATTTTCAGCGAAGAGGTGAGACCTCCCTTGGACAGATCTGCACTTATGGAACGGTTGACCTGCTGCTGCTGATGCTCCTGCCTGGACTCCTCGACCTCTTCACTGGGCGCCAGCACCTCCGAAGTGGTGCCATCCAGCACATATTCGCCGCCCTCGACAGCATGTGGATCCGTTTCAAAGTCAGAGATCTGATCCACTTCGTCCTCGGAACGCACCTCATCGATGCTGGCGGCGGGAATGCTGGGTATGGAGCTGCTGCGGCTGTTGCCCAGAACAAGGCGGCGGATGCCACGTGGGGGCGTGGGTGGCGGAGTGCCGTGATCTTCGAAAGAGGGTTGACGACGGTTCTCAAGCAATTTGAGGCTGTTCCGCTCCTGCTTCAGGAAACAGATGTTGGTCTTAAAGTTCTCGAAGCGATGCACCTTCTGCCGGACATCCAGCCAGGCGGGATCGGGGGTTTGCGGTGACATTGGTGGCTCCTCCGTGGGGGTGGAATCCACTCCACCTCCATGCTCCGCCGCAGCGCGCATCTTGAGCAGGGAGCGGCGATTGAAGGCGCTCTCCGTGTCGGAATTGACGGAGTACGAAATGTGTAGCGAGCTGGAACTGCTGCTGGCCGAGACACTATCTCTCCGTGCGACGTCGGCGGACTCCGGCTGGCTACTAACGAGCGTGCTGCTATGCCGCTCCTGCTCCGGCGCCTGCTGGCTGATCCGGCGACGCGAGTTGCGCTTGTTGAAGTTGCGGTTGCTGAGATTGCGCTCCCGGCGGAAGGGCAGCGGGCTGAGATCTTCGTCGGCCATTTTGGACTGTCTCAAAGACTGATAAGCGTTATCGTTACACCACTCCGGGGGTCTCTCCCTCTCTCTGGGGGCTCTCCGGCTCCTTGGTGTTCTCTAGTTGTACGATTCTCCGCAGTGTGCAAACTCACTGGCTCATTATCGCACTGAGCAAAATTCGGTTCTCAGTTCTCCCCCGAATTAAACATTTACGGCCAGTTATTTACTTTTTTTGTAGCTTTTTGTTATTTTGTCAAGCAAGTGCTGTATATAAAATGTTTATCTTACTTTTATTTATTTTGTTTCGAGCTCTTTTTCTGGGTTTTGTGTGTGGAAACACGTATTCGTATCGCTCTGTGTGTTGGCGTTTGCCTTTTGATTCTTATTTCGTCGCTTTATTGCGCTGCAAAAACAGAAAAATGTGTAATTATTGCGATTTATCGTCAAAAGTATTATAAATAAAGTATTAAAGTCGATTGTGAAGAGCTAATTAGACATGTTTCGGAGGAAGTTGTAGACAGAAAGCGAATGCAAACTGTGGGAAGGGGATTAAATCATTAACCAACTAGGAAGTCCAAAAATTGACCTTGTAATTTAGTTAATCTTAGAGTTAATAGAGTAAATAATAATACAGAAATAATAAACAAAGGTGGTAAGCAAAATATATTGAATTTAATGTCAAAGAAAATTGTATAAATTTGTATATGACTGAACTTAGTATAATGTGTTTTTTGCAACCTAAGAAAACTAAAAGTTACTGACAGCTTTTAATTTATAATTCCTTAATTTGTGTTCCATATTCTTAAATATTATATATTTTAATTTAAAAGATAATCACCCCACTCTCTGCAGTTGCTTAAATATTTGCTTAAGATTTAACGAAAAGACAGCAGAAGATTTTATTTTTATGACAAATGACGTCAAGTCGTCGTAGATCGGTTCGAGTGCGACTGAGAGAGAGCCAGATATATGGTTTTATATGCATAGTCACACATTCTGTGTATAGTTAATTATGTGTGACGTTGCTTTTGTTGTTCCTACTGTGTTTTATTTGAGCAAAAAACAAGTACAAAGCGCTCGCAAACCGCAAATGAGGCACGACTAAAAAAATAGCAAATGAAGAGTGAACGGCTTTGCAAGCTTGCTAGCTCGCTCGATAGGAGGAAGTACGAAGTTCCCTTGAATAAAAGAAAGTGGCAAAAGTCACTGAAATGCAGCATTTCAATTCCGGAATTGCCTCCCGGCGGCATTTGAATGTGTCTTTGCTACCGAAAGATCTTCGAATCAGCAGGTTATAACTTCGTTTTTTAATTAGTTGAAGGTGAAATGCATTCCGTGTCATTGTTTTTCCAACTGGAACTGTAATCTTTGACCTTAGCAGTCGTATTTCGGGGGTTCAAAGTACGACTTCTGCGTGCTCTTGAACTCTATTTATTAAAATGTAAAAATATATAAGGAATCCCCTTTTAATACCCTTGCAAGGTATTGTAATCTTAGTCAGAAGCATTACCAAAGTTAGCTTCCATTCTAATGTGTTGCACATTTAAGCCAACATTATGATTATTAAACGGCAGTCCATAAGCACAGTCATTCTGGCTTTTTTATGACCTAGTTAGATACGTTCTGGTTAACCCTAATGGTTGCACTCGGTCTCCCTCCCTCTCTCTGAACATAATCTTATCAAGGGTACCATATTTCTGTACGAGTTATACAACTTTATGGGAACTATCGAACCCACGAACTAAAAAAATGATTCATTAAGAGCAGCTTTTATTTATTACATTAACCACCTCCGGTTTTCAAGGCCTAGGTCACAAGTACCTCTAAGTTCAAGAAAAGATAATGAATAGTACTAAGTTTACAGAACTTCAAGCACAAGGGGATATTGCAAACGTTATTAATAGACAGACTGGCAACTGGTTATGGCCGCCTAATTGATCATTTAGCGTCGCCACATGCAGGTTTCATTGTGTGTTAACCGATTATATTGATTTGGTGCTAATCGGGACTTTAGCTGGGTCTCACTGGGTACTTTCGGTGGTGCTTTCTTTTTTTTCAGCTGGTTATCTTTATGTCGTTCCCCTTGTTTATCGCACTCTCATATTTGAATGGGTTTTAAAGCCACTTCTTAGAATTTCCGGAGCACACTAATAAAGTCCAGTAATCATGAGCGGGGAAGGTTTTTTTTTTGTGTGTGTTTCATATCTAAATGATGTTTATCAAATCGATTTGATAGAGAATAAAGCCAAATAGATAGATGGAAGCCTTGGAGTTCTATTTTTGATATCATACGGTTGTAGCTACAGCTATCAAAATACGGGGTTCTACTTATATGTGCGTTTATATCTATCCGGCTGTGTTACTGTTTAGTCAGCCGATTACAGAGATAATAAAAGCGAATGGCTAAAGAGTGGGAAAAAACGCTCGTTACTGACACGGGTTTGCACGAGAGCGATACTAAAGTCTACGCCCCGAGTAGTTCCTATATGTATAAGGAGAGTGATTCGTGGAAATTTGTTTATTTACTTTATTCTTCAAATAAGAAGTTTAAGTACCATATGGAGAAACAGATTTCTGCTAAGTTCTGAAAGAAATACTTTGTTCTTTGTCTATTAACTTTAAGTCTCGATGGTAAATTCCAAGTTATTTTATAATCAAAATTAAGCTTTAAAACTATCACATTTTCTTAGTTTATTCCTCTAATTATAATTTGAACTTTAATATTAAATTCCAAAATGGATTTTACTTTTTCTTTGTTGATTTGTTTAATTATAATTTGAATTTGATTTCTGCTTTTTCGCACTGTTGATAATTTGTGGGCACGTGTTAATGAGACAGTTTTGTAAGCGCGTGCAGGCCAAGATACTCTTTATGCTTTTAGATTCGCTTCACTGCCTTCTGGCCTTCTAGATATTCACTTGCCAATTTTGGCACTTACATTGTTGCCTGCTTTTTTTTTCTCTTGATCGTTATTATTCGTTGGCTTAAGGTCGCGGGTTCGAGCGTGGCCCACGCGGCGTATACGCAATGTCGACCGTAGACCGTTATTGGCAACGATCGGCGAGAGAAGAAGAGCGAAGGTGGGGGGAGAGAGAACGCGTAGCGGTACGTTCGCTCACCTGCGCATTTGAATTCGCACTGAATGGCGGTATTCGCAGTGCTGCAGGTGCGAGAATTATCGGCTCTCGCGATCTCACGGCTCTCTCTGTGCACATATTTGCTTTTCCTTCTCTCTGTGTCTCTCTCTGCCAGGCTTTAACCGTTTTCGCGGCATATTAGTTATAATTTTTTTATGTGCTCGCCTTTTTTTAATATTTAGATTGCTCTCGCGAGCTTAGCGGTTCCGTTCTCTGTCGCATTTTCCACAGCAAATTATTGTCATAATTCCGCCAGCCACTCCCCGCCGCCGCCTCCGCCTCTTAAAGCGACGCGTCGGCTGGCGTGTTTCTTTTGAGTTTCTTTATTTGCGGAGTGCAACTGCAGGCGGCATAAATTCTTAATTAGTATGAGCTACACTTTCAGAAATATTTTGGCATTTAAAAAAGCATAAAAATATTTATAAAAATATATGTAACATGTTCAGCTTCAGCAGTTTTTCAATTAGTTTTACAATGAAATGTTTTCAACTAATAAAGCAATCTCAAAATAAAAAAAATACATTTTTTAACCAAGTCTTGAAGAAGACACCTTTCTTATATTTCCTCAACTCATCATAAATATTAGGTATTATAAGAAATATTTCTACTCAAATCTCTATGGATTTAAAATCATTTGAAAATGTGTTAGAATGTATGCAATAAAATATTTTACATTTCAAATTCAATGCAGTTTTTTTTTTAATTTAAGGAGATTACAGCTTATGCAATACTAATAAGCATTTTCTTTGATGTTCTTAGTTTCTACAAAGCCATTACCTGTCTTAGTGCACCTTCCAAAATAACATTTATTTTAATTAAACTTTGCAAGATATCAAATAATATAATATTTTATAAAACACAATAATTTAAATTTCTTTCGGTGCAACGTACTCTACTCCCAAGAAAAAAAGAAAAGAAAAGAAAAGGAATGCGGGAAAAATACCCCCACAAATGAGCAGTCTGCCTGACTAACGCAAGAATCAAAAACGAAACGAATATAGTATAAATATTTCCCTGACGAACTGGGCAGACCTCAGACTTTCCCGATCCAAGGAGACTATGCCCTGTGATTTGTCATTTGTGAGTATTCCTCACCTGTTTCGGCTTCCAGTTTGCATTCGTCAGCGTATTTGAAATATGTCTGCGTTATCGGCCGTGATTGCCATATCTTATCAAATAGGGTCTGTCCGCAATCGGAAGAGCTGAGTAAACAAGCCGCCGCATTAAAGGCCACAAATCGGGCATTTGTCGCGGTTTTTGGCTTGACTCTCCGAGAGAATTGGCTTGTCTTGTGCTGGCCAGTTCTTCATCTTTCTTTCTTGCAACTTTCTGCTTATCTTTGCACATTTTCGAACGTTCGCCGCCTGGCCAATAAAACGCGAAAAAGTGGTCAAATCTGCGGCTAAGAATTCCGTCCAATTGTGGGAGTCCCAAGCTGGTGAAATCGATTAAGGTTTATGGCACTTATTTTAGGTAGAACCCAATCGGGGTCCACGTTACGAAGTGTGTGGGAATCACTTTGTTGTTTATGAAGTTCCATTTTAACAAAGTACATTTTGTAAATTTTAAATATATTTTGAAAATATATTTATTGATTACCATTTCAAAATATATTTAATATAAAAATATATCCAAATATGAATGTATCTTTTACCTTTTATAATTTGTATCCTTAAATATTTTGTTATACATTATTGACTCATTCTAGTATACATTTATTTTACGTATTTACACATTTTCGTATATTGCAATATATTAATTATAAATATTTATTTAACGCCTTTTTTAACCGTTTTAAACTCTTCAAATTATAAAATAACAGTCACCTAGAAGAGTCAATCCTCTAGCCAAGTTTCTTACCTAACGAGCTGGGAGTATTTTAGGATGGCGTCGGCAGATGTCGCCACTGCAAGAAAAGTATGTAGCGCTTAAGTATGTAAAATTACAAGAAAATGTTTTTGAATGGTCAGTAAAAAGTATTATTTAATTTTTTTTCCAATAATAATAATATATATTTTTATTTTTTCTATAGGATAAATATGTGATATTTGTTTATATTTAAAGGAACACTTAAATGAGCATTTCAAACTCATCTAGGAAGCGATGCAAACCCTGCAAAGCCTTCCTGAAGATCCTATCCAGTCCAAGATCTTTTGTTTTTGAAACCAAGCAAGTCACAGCGTCCGATTTATTGATAGCGGATGGGTACTTCGATTTTAACCTGTATTATTCACCAAACCAGTTAAAGACACACTCTTACACTCCATAGAAAACTGAGCAAATTTTGAACCAGATTTCAACAAAAATATTCCTAAAATATTAAATACACACCAGAGCATTTCACATGGTTTATTAAATTGTGTTTTATTGTTGGTATTTCCTTTTGTTTTTTGTTCACATTTTCAAATACATTTATATGAATAAATATATCATTTATATTACTATTTTTTGTGGTTTCATTATCATCCGCTTCCGCAATGACACCATAACCAATCGCTTTTTCATTTAACATGAGTATATGTGGCTATTTGAAATGGGAATCCATTTTTGTTCACTTCGATGTGAAATAATATGGGAGAAAGGAAGAGTTGCAAATAGTGAATGTTATTCTTTAGCTAAAGTAAGAATTCTGCCATTGAGCTAGTTTTATTTGTGTTTTTTGCTTCTGTTCTGCTTTGTTCGTGTGTGAGGACGATCGTAATAATAGTTAGCTATTTTCCGTTGAGTAAGCGTTTAAGTTAAATAATAATATAAAACGTAATTGTAAATTGTAAATTATATAGATACATATTTAACATTTTGTACTTCTTGTTGTTGAGTGTTTTGTTTCCGTTTCCGTTTCGGTTTCCGTTCTTCCTTTTTCTGCAAGTTATCAAGTTATCTCCATAGCTGTCGGTCGGTTTCCTTTTCTTGGTTGGTTTCTTCCACATTTTCGACTGAATTTTGCACATTTACTAACAATTGCCCGCATTTAGTTAATTTTTACAATAATAATGTTGCTTTTAAATGTGTTTCTTTTTTTGTTTTTGCACAACCTTTGCTTATTTTTTAATAAATATGCATTTTGTTTTTAGTTTTTTTTTTCGTGTGAAGTTTCTTTCATGTTTTTTTGTTTTCTTTTTTCTCACTGACTTAGTACAACAATAATTATATAGTAAGAAATAAATTAATGGTTTTTATTATTTTATATATATATATATATATAGCTGCATATATGAGTTTGTTGATTTTTCTTTTATTTTCTTTTTTTCGAAAACACTTAAATTGTTTTTTTTTTTTATCTAGCCCCCCTTGCTCAAAATGCCTTGACTTTTGTGCCATTTTATAAACGGCCAAAAGCGCTCAGCATTTTAGTCAGAATTACAAATTGTTTCGCTTTCTGGATTTATTTGGATTTGCAAAAGAAACGCACAGCGAGCAGTGCTTCGGTATTTGTTTTGGTTCGGCGACTCCTTTCTCTAATCCTAAGCCGGGGTTTCTTTTTCTACGGTCGGGGAAAAGGAAACCAAGGGTATTCGAAATCAAACGGGGGGGGCGGAAGTTGTTTGGCAAAAGAAATATTTTGAATCTTCATGAGCCCTAAGAAGAGACAAAAACATCCTTTTTAGAAGGCAGAAAATATCGATTATAATTCTTTTGAAATTAAAGCTTGTATTAAGTAACAATTGCTGAGCGCAGTGAGCCACAAAGGTTGAGCACTGCCGCCGCGTCTTTTGCCGTGGGAAGTGGGAAGACAATTTGTAATTCTTGCTCAAGGTTCTCGAGAAGATTTGTCCCTTCTTCATTCATAGTGTGTGTGTGTTTTTTTCTTTTTATTCATTTTGCGCATCAGGTTGCCGTTTGTTTGTTTGAACTTTTCGTGTGAGTTTTGAGCGCGTGACATTGACATTAACAAATTGGAATCGCGCAGAGAAAATAGCATTTGAATATATATGTATTTAGTTCTCGTTTCGCCGCCTTTGCCTCGGCCTCCTTTTTAATACTGTTCTCCAATTTCGAATTGTAAACAAGCAAGTGTAAGTAGCAAAAAACCCTAGAAACAACTTAAACTAAAACAAACATTGTACAATATTTGATCTCTAAAAAAAGGTCGGTTACAGTTACGAATAAAAACAAAATAGCCCGTTTATACAAAACTATTATTAAACGTAAATTACAATTTATAAAGTAAATTATTAAAAATAGATACGTAATCCTTCCCTTCTGCTCTTTTGTATATACAATAAATTATGGCAATTCAAATGGAGTTTTACCGAAATGATACAGAAAGCGAACCAAGCCTTCACTTTCACGAGTTAATTTCGTAGCTGAACTATCTGTCTGATCAACATTCAAGCATATGCAGAAGTGTTTTGGCTTTACAACTTATTCTTTAGCTGAGTTTACTTTAGTTTCAATAGCCTGAAGTTTACAATCTGAATGATTTCATTTAAGAATTGGCTTACCGTCAGAGATCTCAGCTAAAAATTCCCAATTCTTAATTTTTCTTAAGCTTTGCTTACTTTCTTCATATGTCTGAGAGTCTCATCTCTTTGTACTTCTGCTCCTTCACCTCAGATCCCCTGAGCTCAGCTTTTCGATTGCCATAATATTAAAAGCATTCGCACATGTAAATATTTTGCTCTACAAGTCTGAAGATCTCACTCTCCAGACTGCTATGCAACCTATGGCAATCCGTGCCTCAGCTCAAATTGGTTTTTAAAGTGAAAAGTTCAACTGGTCGAAATCAGCTCGTGAAAATGTGGCCTGAAGCAGTCACTCTGGGTTGAAGCCTAGAAGAGCAAGCGTCCGTAATCGTTCTGGGCCGCCTTCCTGCCGGTTGGCTGCATTAAATACGGCGGCGGCATCTCTTGCTGCGGGGCGCCCAAGCTGTGCGACAGCTCCCAGTTGTAAAAGTGGCGCTGCGATTGGGACTGCGACTGCTGCGAGTGCTGCTTCTGCTGCTTGGCACCCCACAACGGACGCTTGCTATGCTGCTGCTCGTGGTGTTGGTATTGGGATTCGCTTCTGGGCCTGGGGGGGTCATCATCGTGCTGTCCTTGCAAGCGGGCCTCCAAATGTCAGACATGCGGCTTGTGCTGGCCGCCGCAGAGACCGCAACGGATGCCCGCCCAGTGGCAGGCGCGGAGCGGCGGATAGCACCACAGGCAGGGTACAAACAGCGAGAGGAGGGCCAGGCCCAGCCAGCGCTTGCTGCAACCGGCCTCGCTAACGCTGCAATCGCACGGATGTTGGGCCGTCTCGCCCTCGGCATCGCTCATGCAGTGGTAAATCATACAGCGGGCGCAGCCCATGCCGGAGATGCACTCGTAGCCGCTGCGAAACGGATCCGGGGCATATTCGCAGGCCCCGCGACTGTTGAATTGCTCACTGTACAGCTCGTGGCAGTAGCGGCATCGCAGGCGCGTCTCCTTCTTCAGGATGTCGGATACGTTCGGTTTGTTCAGCGGCTTTTCCGCCCCACCACATCCGCCGCCGGCACCGATTGGCACCGTTTGACCCGCTGCCATGGCCTGGGCCGCCTCCAGAGCGTTACGTTTCTTCAACGCACTGATCGACTCCCGCCGAGCGTTGAGCACCTGCGCCCCCACCGGCTGGTCCACCACCGGATAGTTGTAATCATGATGGGCCGTCAGTGTCACGTACGAGTAGTTCTCGCTGGCCGCTATCTGGCCAGCGGCAGCCGCCACCGGCGATGGAGCAGCCGATGATGGCGGTGCGTCTGGCGGCGATGTGGTGGCCGATGTTTTGTCCGTGGATATGTAGTGAATGGGCGGCGGTGGCAGCTTCTCCGAGTCAGAGTTGTTGCTATGCCGGTCGCTGACGCTTTCTGTAATAAAGAAAGAGATTAGAGATTTGCCACTAAATAATTACCACGAAATTAATTTACTTACTGTGACTTTTCTCGCTGCCCTCGGGGCTAGAATGGATCTTTTGTAAACTCTCGCTCTCCACAGGTAAGTCCAGGGTCATGAAAACATCATCTTCGCCAACCGAATCATATTTGGTTAACGGCGGGCATATTATCGTCGGATTCGATTTGGCCAGTCCTGAATAATGCAAAGAGAAAAGGTCTTAAGTGCACAGGAAATAGCATTGAATCGCATTCAAGGCAGAAAACAGCCACACGCCAAAAAGCAGAGAATAGTTTCACAGAGAGAAAGATATAATGTAGTTTATATAGCAGAACATTTGAATATATTAAAGGTGTAAGCAATGAAATCTCGAAAAGGAACTCCTTTAGACTAAATCACAAAACAACTCGTGGGCTGGAATCTTTGAAGTCCTGGCTCATTACTTGATTCGCCTTCAAAGCAAACAGCACACTTAGACTAAGTTAATGTACGGCCTCAGCTTAAACACTTACCAATTCGTTTGAAATTATAGATTTAAATGTTTTGTTGATTTGTTGTTTGATTTTTTGTAAACAAATTTTGCAATAATCCAATGTGAGAGTGTGGTTATTATTTTGATAAGTTTTTGGTATTGTGGCAAAAGTAGAGCATAAGACATACGAAAAAGTTATATATATATTAGTAAACGAAAGCAAATGCTAAGGCAGAGACAGAGGCAGAGGCAGAGACAGATTTAGAGGCAGAGACAGATTTAGAGGCAGAAACAGAGGGCAAAGGCTTGGAGAAAGAAAGGCAAGTAGTAGTAGGCAAGTGTTGGCAACTAAAGCGGGCTGACAGACAGAAAGCAGAGATAGAGAGACAGGATGTGCAAGCCGTTCGTTCGTTCGTTCATGCAACTAGCAGTTAGAGGTGGGGAGCCGGGACAGGGTTTTACCATCGATCAGCTCGTTGTAGGCGCGCAGGACGCCCTTGTCAAAGGCCCGCGCATCGGCGGCCGTTTGAAATGTGAGTCCGTTCCGCTGCTTCCCTGCGCGCCAATGATGAAATGTGGGCATTACTTTGTAATACTTCAGATCACGATTGATCACACAGCTCAAGATTACCTGAGAAATCGAAACGATGAATTAATATCTTCTGTTAATAATTTAGGGTGGCGCCTATACTCACGCTCTGATCGGATATCCTCTGCCCGTAGATGATGTAGTCATGACCCGATGCCAATGGGGATAGCCTTGCCCGCTTCCTAATGGAAACGTTGGCCAGGCCACCCCCGGCCAGCGGTAGCCAGCCCTCGGTGCTCTCGTCTCTGGTCATTACCTGTGCGCGTACTGTAACTAAGAAGTCGCTGTAAGATGGAAATCGAGAACAGAAAATGTAATTAGTTTTAGTTTGGAAATAACTCAAATTTAACTAAATATATTTTAATATTAGGCAAAAAACTAATAGAAACCAAGTACACCTGCTTATCCTGCGTTTAAGGCTCAGTTTGGTGTATGAAACCGTTGCCATTGTAAAACTAACGATGGTCTGCAACGAATGCGACCCATCAAAGTCCCTGAGCTCCGTCTATATCTTGAAGAGGATGACCCACAAGTGCCACTAATTTGGCTAATTCAATTTTTCGGGCCCGTCAAGGAAGCCATAGCGAGGATGCTAGTTGTTGCCACCTGCCTACTGCAGGCAGGACATTCTGAATCATCCGAACGAGAGTGAAAAACCAATGACAACTAAAAATAACAGCAAGTCCTTCGGTTTAAAAATACAAGAGCACCCAGCGGGCACTGAGCGAAAAGGCGTGTTACAAATAATTCTTTACAAGTGTTTAAAAACACCTAAAATACAAATATCAGACACATTTTTGGTAATTAAAGTCTTAAATTTGTTATAATTTGGGAAAAGCATACTTTAAGGACCTGTTATATAAAAACTGAAAAAATCCTAAGAATTTTGTATGAACTATAATTATTTTGAGTCTGGATGGTTTCCCCATTATAGTTTTTTCCAGTGTCAGAATGCGATTTTAGGGGTGGCGAATATGCAAAATGATATTCAACATCCGGCTATGGGGAATTCATTCTTGAAAAAGGGCCGCAACTCCAGTTGACGGCGGGTAGCTCTCGTCTCCTTATGAATGAGGGTCGTCACATCAAGTGGAGTTGCTAGCGACCTGCGCACAAGTTTCAAACAAATTGAGTTTAGCGGGGCTTGAGTTGTGGCAGCTTAGTTCCCGGGCAAATATCCCGGAGTTACACTTACAGGTTACTCAATGAAAAAAGCTCCAAAAAAGGGAGTTGAAACTCCACTGTGCCGCCTGCCAGTGTGTCTGTATGGGGCGGATGGATGGGTGACGGAGGGATATGTATGTGAGGGGTGTGCGAGTGCGAGTGTGCCTGTGTGATATATACACATGCTTGTCCTAGTTTCGCTGGGGTTTTACAGAATGAATATTTTGTCGCGACGTCACACAGAGGCGCTTGGAAGCCAGAGAACGAGAACGGAACGGAATATCAGGACATGTCAAGGACTGGTTGGGCTTTCGTATAGTTTTCATTCAGCTACGTCAGCTAGTCAAGGATATTCCGAGCCCAGTGTGAATGAAAGGAAACTAACGGAGCTGCCCAGGGTCAGAGCATAGCGCATAACGGGTTTTCATTGACAAAGAGCGGCGCTAACGGTTCGCTCCGCTTTAGAGTTGCCACCCATTCGGAAAGCTGGAACAGGGTGTTGTCGAAATAAAAGGAAATATCCTACCAACTCCGCCAAACATAAAAAGGAAATACCCATACAGTGGCACGCACACACGTATACAAATATAGAAG
>VNJT01019610.1:0-25210 GCA_008042655.1 Drosophila burlai
CTCGCATGAAAATAGCCACTTAAAGAGAGTTCCCCCACAACGTGGTGGGACATGGAAAGCGCCATATTAATCCGCAAATGCGTAATCCATAGGCGGGGTTTCAATATTCAAACATATATACGAGCCCTATTTTTAATTCGATTTTGAATACAAACATCAGAAGAAGTGGGCAAACCAGCAGTCGTTCGCGTAAGGCCAATCTAAAACGTTGCTCCGAAAAGGCTTGGCTCCTAGAAGTCATTCAGTAATTTCTTAAAAATCCTCCAATTAGTTGGGATATAGTGTTAGTACCGAATTGAAATCGCTGACGCATATAGAAAACTGAATGAAGCTTTGTGCCGATCAGTCTGCCTTTGAACGTCGCGCGTGTAGGAATTAAAGTTTGGGCGGAGGATTGGGGCTCTCCAGTTCAACGACATGCTGGCCTGCATAATTCTTGTCAGCTGGCTGCTGCTGCTTTGGTTTTACTTCCTGTGGAGCCGCCGAAAGTACTATAGAGCCGCCTGGCAGTTACGGGGACCCGTTGGATGGCCATTTATTGGCATGGGACTGCAGATGATGAATCCGGCGAGTAAGAGCTAGGACGGATATCTCTTAACCAGCTGTTGATTAAATCCCTTGCAGCCTTTTTGCAGTACATGGACGGCTTGTCCCGACAGTTCAAGGCTCCGTTTATATCCTGGATGGGAACCGACTGCTTCCTGTACGTCAACGATCCAAGGACCGTGGAGCAAATCTTTAATTCGACGCACTGCACCAATAAGGGCGACCTATACCGATTCATTAGCTCGGCCATAGGTGACGGATTATTCACGTCCAGTTCGCCTCGTTGGCACAAGCACCGGCGCCTCATTAATCCCGCCTTTGGTCGCCAAATTCTCAGCAACTTCCTGCCCATCTTCAATGCCGAGGCGGAGGTCCTGCTCCAGAAGCTGGACCTGGAGGGTGTACAGCATGGCAAAAGGCTGGAGATCTATCAAATTCTCAAGAAAATCGTTTTGGAAGCGGCGTGCCGTGAGTTCGTTATTGAATTCTTGATTTCTTAACTGCTTAACAATTGCAGAGACCACCATGGGCAAGAAAATGAATTTTCAGCACGATGGTTCTATCGCTATTTTTGAAGCTTATAACGGGTAAGTTAGGGTGTTAGGGTAAGGAAAGATACAATCAATAGGATAACGTATATAATGTGTAGCACTTAAGTTACATTTTTAGTATCTCTATTACATTCACTGAAATAGAACTTCAGAAATAGTAGTACTACGAATTAAAAAACACTTTTTAAATACAACATACATACATTTATTATTTTTGATTTGAGTCAGCTAATACCGTTTCTGTTATTGGCTTTTTTCTGCCATCTGCATTTTATTTATTTGTACGTTTGTTAAGCTATCTTTGGGTTGCTTAGGATTTCTTAGGTAGAATTCCGAATGAAAACATGTCCTAAAATGATCTTGTAAGAAAATGAGCGCTGACTAAAATATATTTATTGGATTCGAATATAATGTATTCTGAGCAGCTTTCACTCTGACTAATGGTGAAAGAAATAAAAGTATACAAACATTGTTGTTAACGAAATTTGTTTATCTACTAATTATTAAAAAGGAAATTATGCTTTTAAAATATATTTGTGAACTTTAATTGGCTTTTTATCGTTACTAAGATAAAAACTAAAGTCTTCTTCATAGTTAACTGGAAAAGTATTAGGCTTTAATAAATGTACCTATAGATTTAATTGATTGACATTATTTTAAAGCCTGACTGAAGTGTGTGTTAAACGGATGCTATCACCCTGGCTCTATCCGGGTCTCATTTATCGACGGTCCTGGCTCTTTGGCCAGCAGCAAAAGGTGGTTGGAGTACTTTTTGGATTTATAGAACAGGTAAGAGTTTAGCTCGGTGTATGTTACCATTTGTAAATCTCCTGCTTCGTCAGCTTCTCGAGCCGATTGTCTCGGTGGTGGCTTCTGATGCCAGCGCGGAACAGCATCCAGAGGCGAGGGGCAAATCGAAGGCTATTTTCATCGAACAGGTGCGGGAGCATGTGGAGCGCGGGCAGTTAAGTTGGCAGGACGTGAGAGATGAGGCCAATGTGACAATAGCAGCGGTAAGTGATCATGATCTCAGTAGACTTGGGTGATAACTGCACTTAAAATTGCCGCAATCGGTATCGTTCACTGTCAATGTATCTCGTTACCCTCAGACTTTCGAGACCACTTCGACGGCACTGTACTTTACGATTCTCTGTCTGGCCATGCATCCGTGCTACCAGGAGAAGCTCCACGGGGAGTTGGTCAGGGAGCTGCCGCCCACTGGCGACGTTTCCCTGGAGCAGCTGCAACGACTCGACTACACGGAAATGGTGATCAACGAGGCCATGCGGTTGTTTGCTCCTGTACCGATGGTACTGCGATCTGCGGAACAGGATTTGCAACTGCTGCGGGACGACGGCGAGTTTCTGATCCCTAGAGGTACACAGATCGGGATCGATATCTACAACATGCAGCGCGATGAGCGGGTTTGGGGTCCTCTAGCCCGAACCTACAATCCAGAGGCGCATTTCGGAAGTGAGGCTCCACAGAGGAGCGCCTTCGCCTTTGTCCCGTTCACCAAGGGATTGCGTATGTGCATCGGTTACCGATATGCCCAGATCCTGATGAAACTGCTGCTGGCCAGGATATTTTACAGCTATCGCATCAGTACAGAGGCAAGGCTGGAGGAGCTTCTGGTGAAGGGCAATATCTCCCTTAAGCTCCAAGATTACCCCCTATGTCTAGTGAGCCGAAGATAATTGAGGAGCTGGAAGGGCGCCCAACTTGTTGCTGTAATTTTTCAATTAAAAGTGCCATTTTTGTTGCATTTTGCGTGCGTCGGAAATTGAGTTTTCTTCACTTTTGCTTTTGGCCCCTTTAACGAACCGCTTCGGCTGGCGTAAATTGCCAGCTTGCAAATGGCTATAATGGATTTCAGCTTGCACTTGTTATCCTTATCCCTGCCTGCGTATACGATGCATACACGTAACTTAATTAATTGAATTCCTCGAACCTATTTTTCCCGAACTTGGGGGCGAGGCTATCTCTGATGTTCTAATCCTCAAAGTAGTCTAAAATTCGTGTAAAACTGCAAGATACTGATAGTGGTATTGCGTTATTTAAATTTGCGTTATTTTTGAGCTTCTTTCATATGGTAAGTTGATTTATACATACACAGATAGAAAAGATTCTTGAAATCAACCCTATCCTATCTTAATCTTAAAATCCAAATTCCAATTTTCTTTAAATCCAAAGACAAATTAGAGTCAAGGTCATTTGGATTGATAGCGCCCTATATATAGCTTAAATTTGCGTTATTTAGATTAAGAAAATCCGGTCTTGGGCCGAAATCGTGCCCATTTGGGATTAATTTTTCTATCTGTGTAAGTATATGTACATTGTACATACATATGTATTTTAAAATACATTTAATACTACATACATATTGTACCTATTTTAAATTTCTTTCTTCAGAGCACTCCCCTCGCTCCCGAACGAAACTCAGACTTGACGCGCGAACTCCAAGACCTTCGATAGCTCAGTTGGTAGAGCGGTGGACTGTAGATTGTGAATTAATAATAGAAATCCATAGGTCGCTGGTTCAAATCCGGCTCGAAGGATTTTTTGAGAAACACGTTTTTTTAGTTTACATTTAAAATGTTCCATTCATTGCAAAGGTTATTACATATTTTCGGGGAGATTCTGTCATGTATTCAATTTGGTGAAAAGTAAAATTAAATTCTCATCAATATTTTTAATAAGAAATCAGCTTTTCATGTGATAATTCAAAAAATGTTAAGAAGGTAATGTCACTTAATGTCGGGAAAAAAGAGCAATCGTAATGTCTTGAAGAGATTGTAAAATCACCTATTTAGTTAACCGATATGTGAAGAGAGTGAGAGTCTCAAGCAAACAGCTAAAAATAGAGTACGACCTTTCTCTTTCTTCTCTTTCAGTGTTTGACTCCCGCTCTCTTGGGAACCAAACTGACAATGGAAAGATTTGCGGCAGACCTTCGATAGCTCAGTTGGTAGAGCGGTGGACTGTAGTTGGAAAAGCATACAATAGAGATCCATAGGTCGCTGGTTCAAATCCGGCTCGAAGGATTTTTTTTATATACATATTTACATATTAGGTTTATTTTAAAATTTAATATTTAATGCCTCTTCATTTTCCCGTGAAAGATGTGATGATGCCAAGTCAAATGTAAATTCAGGCGGCTGGTCAACTGTATTTATGGTCGTATTAAATAACTTAATCATTGACTTGCAGCAAATACAATTTATCAACACTTTGCCGAGGTAATAATTCTATTTTCCACCCCACCTTCCCCGAGCCCGTTGGTCCTTTCCCCAACTCCGGACGGCTGTCAAACGAATAGATTGCTGTCTGGCCGACCAGCCTGCAGCTACCATTTCACTACAAGCTCCGCTGCCTGCAACGAAATATGCATAATTCAATAGCAGAAGCTGCGTCCTTGCCGAGGTGACTCCTGCGGAGGAAGGAGGGATATTCCCGGGACGAAGCTGAAAAGTATGCAATAAGCGATTGCGACTCGTTAACGTTTCAAAATACAGAAAGCTGAGGTTGGGGTGGTGGTAATACAAACACAGCAGTGGTCAGATTAATAGTAATCATAAGATCGATATTATTACAAATATTGAAATGAATATTTTACATTCATTTCCATATAGGTTTACTGGTCTTTATATTTGTATTCGAAATTGAGTGTTTTTTAAGTAAATCAACGTAGAAAAAATTTAAAGTTTAATACCCGGTATCCATAGTCCTTACGAATTTTATAACTTTGTGTCAGTCGCGAACGTATGCAAATATTTAGCAAACTGAAGAATTCATCTCAGATACCGTAAAGTACTATATAATGTATATGGTACGTCATTTTTTGAGTAAATTATATTTGTTTTCCTAGTTGTTTCTAGAACTCTTATTATTGGCTTTCTTTAGAAAATTTGATCTTTTGGGGGAGATTTTAAATAAAATGCATCAAACTTTGAGTTCCCGGTGCTGTGCAAATTTTCTCTTCGGAAACACTCGTGATGTGGAGGGTTGTGCAATCGCTACATTAATCTAATACGCGTGTTTAGTGCGGCTGGCGGGCATCCAACTTAATAATAGCTTTCCCAGCGCCTTGCAGTAAGTAATTAAATCATTTACAGCAAATCAAACTGACGTTTAACAGGAGAAGCAGCGAGCTTCGAGCTTCTCCTTAAGCAAATAGTCGACAGGGCTCCTTGGTCTGGCTTATTATTAATGAGAAAAACTTTTGCAAGTTTTCAATTAGTTATGCGTCCCCTCCGGCAAATACCCTCCTTCATCCGGCCGTCCGCCAACCACCATCTGCCGCCGGTCTCGGGGAATAATCAAGACAAACGCTGGCTCATAATAAAATATTTAGTTGGATTTCCTTGGCCAGTCGCCTTAATTGACTAGCCACCAGTTATTAGTGTAACAAGCCAGGACGTTGGCTTTATTTAACTCGGATTCGGATTTGGATTCGGTTGATTATTGTGCTGCTAGGGCAAGTCCCTTGGAGGGGCTTGGGCTTGGCCTAATCCGACCCGACAGCCTGCATAATGTGATTAATTGAATACACGGATGCCAAGACTAGCCACAGGTTGGGTTCGCTTACCACATCACCTGCTCACCTGCTTACCCACTGAGTCACCTGTTGGCTGCCCGTGGTTGTAGTCAAGGTCTCCGCTTTCCGCGTCAATTGGCTCCTTCAATCGCAGGCCGCCTGCATACCAAATCCGATTTTAATGAGTGCACATTTCGAACCGTAATTGGATGCCACCTCAACATGGAATTAAAATCGAAATTCCTTATTGGTGGGATTAACCCTACTGTATTAGAGGGATAGATTGAAGTGAAAAATATTCAAATTCATAGTTCCTTTCCCTTTATGTTATTTCAAGATTTGAATGCCACGAGTCAAATTATCTTAAATTAAGGTTTCTTTTGATAAATCCTTAGATACCAAAGCCAATCCGTAGCCATATATTTGAGCTCGCTCCTCGACACCTCTAAGCTATGACCAAAGTTCCTCCGATTGCCGTTGAAACACAAATCAGGTAAAACACTTGCCAAAGCCTTGACAATGTGGTGGGGTGTGTGTGTTTGGACAGGTTTTTGTTTGTCTTAATTACAGTATAACATTTCTGAAGGCACCCGCAGGAGCTTGGAGGCTGCTGGGCCAATAAACAAAACCCAACTCTAAGCCGGGACTGGGCGGGGATTCCGGGACTCCCCCGGAAAACCGCATTAACAAGCAGCTGCTGATGCTGCTGCAGATCCTAGCTGTAATTAAGTTTACTCCCGTTTTACGAGACACGCGCAAATCCCGGCCACATTTACTGGGACAACAAACCACAAGGCCGGGCGACTGCGACGGGACCCCATCAATGTGTTAACGCTAATTGTTATTGTAGTTCGGGAAAGGGGCGTGCCGAGGCTGAAAGTGCCTCCTCCGCTTACCTCAAATTGAATTAGCCTCATATGTGGCCTGTCAGTTGAGACAGTTAGCAACTTCGCAACTCAATTTGGCAGGTCGGAAAGTTTAGTTTGCAGTTGCCCAAATAAAAATGGAGCCGCATTCCGTCGGGCAGCTTATTCTACTTGGGACACTCTGATTGGGCGGGAAGGCGGCGCAACTATTTGTGGGGTCTAACCGAACGACGCCAAACGAAATCACAGCCAAAAATATTTAACAAAATTGCATTAGAAACTTTTCTGCCAGGCAGCGCAAAATTGCCGAACAAAACGTCCCGACAAAGTGGAGCAAATTCTAGCCTTCGAGGGATGTCAGCCATTCGAGCCGGGGAGAAGTGGGCGAGCACTTGTGCTACGGCACTTTGGGCACATCATATCAGTTTCGAACCTAACTTAAAGTTTAAAGAATCCGACATACACTCGCCCTCCTCATCTGGAGACAAACTTACTGTCGCTTAACCCGCTGAAAACCAACTTAGAGTGAACTTGTGAATAAATTTGATACTTTAAAGTAAACGTTTCACTCATGATAATGAATTTATTTTATCTACACGATTTTAGACTTACTTAAGATGTTTCTGAGTTTTAAACAAACCGTAGAAAGTCATAGATAATGTCTTTTAAGGGAACGAAAGGGGAGTATTTATAACTCTTATTTAACTTAAAGTTAAACTTCCATAAACATAATGTACATTAAAAACAAGTTTCTTGCTAGCTAAGGATCAAGCCGTCATGGACGGAATACGATAGCTGTCCGATCTGAAAATTATTACAAATTATCATGATTTTACAAATGTTGATGATTACACTTTAACAATCTTGAAATGATGCCTACAGAAGTAACTTAATTTATAAATCTTTTTAAGGGGTTAACGGGTCGACGGGCCCGACTAATAAATTCCGTCTGCCTCGTTGCGAAGAAAGTTTTTGCTTGTTGTTTGACAAATTGTTTTCTGAACCGGCCGATGGAAATACAGGGCAACACTCGAATGGAGCAAAAGGATCGGCTAGTGGGTGGAAGGACAACAGACGCAGGAGCTGGTCATCAATGTGTAATGAATTTGGGCGGAGGATTCGAAGCGAGAGCAAAGTTTAAAGTGCGAACAAGAGGGACAAAAACAATGACAGGCGTTGCAGGAGCTATTGCGATCCTGTTTTTGCTTTCCCTCTTCCATTTTCACATTTTCCTTTCATTGTCCGACACCCTTCCCATGACTCTTGATGGGCTTCTATACGTTGTATATTAAATAGTCTTTTCTTGAATTCTTAGTAGAATGAGTACAAAATATTGAAACGTATTACACTATTAAATCAATAAATAATTATTATCAATCAAGTCATAAAAAGGTAATAAGTGTTTTATTTAAACTGTCTGTAAGCAATTCCTTTGGAATATAAAGCAAACGCCTATTAATTGTACCTTTCATGCGGATAGAACGCTCTGCTGCTCTGAATCGATATTTACGAAAGAAATCGGATAGTTTCCATGTCTTTATACTACTTTTTCGAGTGCTAAGGACCGTAGTTATCACAGAAACAGTCGCCTTAAGGCAGTTTATAATAGAAGGCTTACTGTAATCCTGAATTTTCAGCAAGAAATATCTTCTGACAGCGTATGCCAGGCGTCGGCTACCAAGCGAATGCCGCTTCCTTGTCATCGTCGTCCTGCGGCTGCAGTGGCGCATAAATTAGCAAACATGGGGCGTACGGAGCGCGCGACTGCCCGAACTTTGGCAGGGGTGGCTTGGTACCGTCTCCCTTTCCCTGCTCTGCCCACTTAACCCCCGAATGGCCAACTGATTGACTGAGCCCCTGCCTCCCGGTTCCCCGCTTTGATGGCTGCGCTGCAAATTAGCGATGTTCACGTGGTCCACCCGGGGTCTGCTGCCCCTGCCAGCTCCCATTTGGAATTGAAGCTTTTGGCCAGTGCCGAAAAACTGGCCAGCGCAATTAATTAAAAACTTTTCAGGAAAATGCAATAGGACGGCGCTTGTGTGGCTTTAGGTTCGCTAGGATTCACATGAAACGGTTTGGCCGTAGCCGGCAAAAGCTCTAAAAATATTATTCCAGGTGCCAGAAATGTATTTTATTCTTTCACCTCTCACTGGGACGCTTAATTAAAAACTGCCAGGTGCTGCCAAAGAAAAATGCATATGAGTTCTACTTTTGTTATTTTTATTTCATCACCGGATTACGGGAATTCCTATATAATAAATGGATATTAAATTGCGTGAGCTGCAAAAAGTGCAAGAGGGAATTATTGGTTATAGATCTGCTATTTCAATCAATTTTTGACAAACACCAATAAAGGAGCTTTCGGAAATGAATTCACAATTTCCCGGGCTTATTTTTACTTCAGACGAGTTTATTTGTGTTTCTTTTTTAAAGTGAAAATAAAAGTGAATCAATAAATCGGAATACAACGATACAATGAGAAAATTAATATTAGAATCGTCATCAGTCAGTTCGATGTGAGATTCCTTTTACACTGTTTTCTCTATGCATTAGTAAAATCGAACTTATTTTTTACAATAAAGCACGGTTCTTTAAAGGATTTTTGAGGAATTCCACTTTTCATTATGCATACGCCACGTGGGACAGCAATTAAAGCAGCAATATAGACCACAAAATTCTGTACATTTAAAATACTTTTTTGCTGTCTATGAGTGAAATTGTATCCTCTTCGCTGCCCGCTCACCGGTTTCCCCATGCCCTGGGCTGTAATTTTCATAAAAATTATGCAGATTAAATGTGGCAGCCAAGTTTGTTTAGCCAGGCAAGTGACATTAAACTCGCATAAGGCGCATCAGCAGAGACAACAAAGATGTCTAAATAATAAAGGCAACCTGAGCTGTTTTGGGACGGCGCACAAGTTGATTGAATAAATCACAGCAGGTAAATTTCACTTGAAACAGCTCTCGACATGCGTGAGTACAGGCTGACAGACTGAAGAGCGGCATCCAGAGCCGCAAAACTTTAGCAGACAGAGGGAAAAATCGCAAAAAATATTAATTTGAGAACGTATTCTTGAAGAATTGCTATATAATTGGAGAAAGTCAGGCTACCTCTGTCTTTTGGAAAAAGCAAATATATAAGCCTCGACTCAAACTATTTACTTTGAACTGTTTCGTAAAAAGTGTGGTTTTGCAGGGTATTGGAAATCAATATTGCTTGCATTCCATTTCAGCTCCTTTGGCACAAAACTTTCTTAATTCAAGAAGCCTTTAGTTTGGATGGCGGTTTTCTCAGTGCACGTACATACGAAATGAAACAGACTGACACGAAAAATGTATTGCCCAGGAGCAGGTTCTCCTGCGAATGAGGAGGCAGTGGTGGTGGACGAGTGCGCTGTAAAGTTTTGCCATTTACAGCCCGGCAACAATTTGGCCAAGTAGCTGCCAAGCACCAGAGATAACTCAAACTTAAGGCCGCGGGAGCTGGGAGCTGGGCATTTCATGGCCCATTATGCCAACAGTGTGTAACAATTTCGGGAAATAAAAGGAAGCCCGCAGGGAATCGAATTAGTTTGCATTTATATTTGATGTTCGGCCAGCAGAAGCACACATTTTCGCGCTGACGACTCACCGGCAACCTCGGCGGCCCCTTAAATATTTTGTACAATTAATTGCATGTCGCTGGGGGCTAATTAAACGGCTCCAAGCCACAACTAATTTAGACGATCGCGACACGCAAACATATGGCCGGTGCCCAGGTATTCCGCTTGGAGAACTTTCCCACCTGCAAGGTGTGCGAAGTTCATTCGGCAATTAGCATTTTCTATGACCATTTTCAACGGTGTCGAATGCCACGTCACTGCCAAGGCTCTGCGGTACCCCGTTTGTGGATGCCCACATTCACATTCACATTCAATAAATGCAAAATGCGAGGCAATTACCCTCCTGGATATTTCTGTCTCTAATTGCTCATGAACGTGGGTCGAAGGTCAACGTTGACGTACAGGTCCGCCCATTCGCCATGTCCTCAATGAGAAATCGCGCAATGACAGCCACCTGAAAACGTGGCAGGAAGTAACAATGGATTCAATATGTGGTCGTGGGTGCTAATTGTAATCCCCAAAGAACATTTACAGAATGGGTTAATCACTAAACGTTGAGTAACGCGTTCATAGAATGCTATTTTAAGTTTAGCCTGTTTCTAAATTTAAAAACCGTGGATAACTCTTTTTGTCTTTTAATGCTCTAATGAAATCTATAAAAACATGGCGGAAAGTGCAAGAAACTGTTGTGGCAAATTGCTTGGAACATTCACAACAATCTTAAGCGTTTGTACAAATCGCCTGAAGAGGCTCATAAAGAATATATTACCAATATTTTGAGCCCTTGAACAAGTTTCGCAGCTGGAGTTAACATTTATTTTGTATATACCATATTTCGCATATTTTTGTATAGCTCTGCGACATATTAAAATTGTATTTCGTTGGAAACAACTTATTTCTGGAGAGTTTGCTTCACATTATTATGTTAACCTTTTTCGATGCCTGTTACGGCCTTGAGCTGATTGTAGACCTTAATGCCAGTATGAGTTCATTTCGTGTAAAACTTGAGTTCGTGATTTCTAAATATTTGGCAACTTTGCCGTTTGTTTCAGGGGCAATTTGGAAAGTCAATTAGGAACTTAGACAGTTAATTAGGGACACGCCCAACCAGACACCTTGCCTGAAAAAGGGGAAGACTTTTAAAAACTCATTAATGCATAAATTTAGGGCCGCTTAAATAGCAGTGCGACATGGCCGGAGCAGCCCATAAGCAGTTCGATTCCGGATTAGAATCCGAAATCCCAGTCGATGGCCAGCCTTCAGTTCCACGGCAACGTCGATGCGGACATCAGATACGATGTCGCCTTGGATCCGGCTCGGGACTCCGACCTCTTTCGTCTGCTGACGTTCCTCCAGTTGGCCATGGGAATGGTGCCGTCGCCCAGACTGCCCGAGTGGTGGCCATACTGGCTGAGATCCGGCGGCAGACTGTTGGCCTGGGCCTACTGCTCGATGGTTATATTCACATCGCTCCACTTGGGCGTGCTGTTCACCAAAACGACGCTGGACGTCCTGCCGACGGGGGAGCTGCAAGGCATTACCGACGCCTTGACCATGACAATCATCTACTTCTTCACCGGCTACGGCACCATCTACTGGTGCATTCGGTCGAAGCGCCTGCTGGCCTACATGGAGCACATCAATCGGGAGTACCGGCACCATTCGCTTGCCGGCGTCACCTTCGTGAGCAGCCATGCCGCCTTCCGGATGTCCAGAACCTTCACAACCGTGTGGATTATGGCCTGCCTGCTGGGCGTAATCTCCTGGGGAGTCTCGCCCCTGATTCTGGGCATTCGGACGCTGCCGCTACTCTGCTGGTATCCCTTCGACGCGATGGCTCCCGTCACCTACACGGCGGTGTACGCTACCCAGCTCTTTGGCCAGATTCTGGTGGGCGTCACTTTCGGCTTTGGGGGATCGCTGTTCGTCACTCTGATTCTGTTGCTCCTCGGCCAGTTCGATGTGCTCTTCTGCAGCCTGAAAAACTTGGATGCCCATGCCAGGCTACTGTCCGAAGGGTCTGTGAAGGATCTCAGGTAAGGGGTCAGTCTTGGGTTATTTTAGCAGACATACAAGCGATACTTTAGATGGCTCCAAAATGAGCTGTTGCTGGAGGACTCTACCCGGGAGCTAAACCAGTATGCCGTCCTGAAGGAGCACCCAACCGATTTGTCAAAACTTTGTGCGGGACGTCTCAGTACCGGCCAGGGTGATGCATTCCACGCCGCTTTGGTGGAGTGCGTGCGCCTGCACCGCTTCATCCTCCACTGCTCCGTGGAGCTGGAGGACCTCTTCAGCCCGTACTGTCTGGTCAAGTCCCTGCAGATCACCTTTCAGCTGTGCCTGCTAGTCTTCGTGGGCGTGTCCGGAACGCGCGAGGTGCTGCGCATCGTCAATCAGCTGCAATATCTCGGACTGACCCTCTTTGAGCTCCTGATGTTCACCTACTGCGGTGAGCTTCTGAGCAGGCACAGCGTCCGCTCCGGGGACGCCTTCTGGAGGGGCACCTGGTGGAAGCACGCCTATCACATCCGCCAGGACATCCTTATCTTCATGGTCAATAGTCGTCGCGCCGTCCATGTTACTGCTGGAAAGTTTTATGTGATGGACGTGAATCGTCTGAGATCGGTAAGATGATAGAGCAACACAAGTGATATTTACTTGCATTCAAACTTAAACATCTGCAGGTGATTACACAGGCCTTTAGCTTCTTGACTTTGCTGCAAAAACTGGCGGCTAAGAAGGCCGAACCGGGTCTTTAAGCTGGAACCGCATTCGTTCGCATTGTTTGTTCGCGTTGGTATTTATTCTGCACATTAAAAACAAGTCGAGTAAAATGCAAATAATATTTGCGTTTCCGCGTCTTATTGTTTGCTTAACATTTAACAATTTGCAGCACCGGGGGAAGATGACGAGGGCCTGCCCCCAGCTCACCCGCCAGCCCAAAGCGACTCTTAGTCCCATGTCTCTTTTGCCTTTAGGGTGTCACTGATAAACAGCCCTTTTTACAAGGAAAGGGGGAAGTTTCCGTCTTAAATACGTTGGTAGGCATTCAGCAAGGCACCGATTGAATGCCCTACACCCTGACAACTTTCTGCACTAAGTAACAACCCTTTAAACCCAATAATCGAGAAAGTAGTAAGGGGATAAGTTCTTTCATTCATTCTACTAAAAAAACTACATTAATTTTGTTATTTGCTTCACTCAGTTCGTTTAATCTAATATTCAAAATGTCCAGATCAGCAACAGCAACAAATCTCCATAAAACACCAGCTGAACCATCGTGGAAAGGGTCCAAAGACATTTCCTTTGACATGGCGGAATCGTGGATTAAGCTAATGTACCCACTCAAAAATGGAATCGCTGTGATGTCTGTGCGTATCTGTTGAGCAAAGTTCTCAGATTGTGGAAGAAGCCTAAAAGTCGCCTTTAATTTTGCGATTGCACGTTGTACACACGAACTTATGGCAAAGTTTTCAACTCATTTGCGCTTTGCATTTCTCATTGTGTCACAGACACAAATACCTACCCCGCGCCACTCGCGGCCACATGAGGGGAAAACTTTGCCTTCGTGCCTGGGTGACTTGCCATAACTTCGGATCTGGGAGCTGGATGGGGGAGGGCCAAGGGATAGGGATACCCATTTCCCCAGTGCAACGTGTGTATTTATAGAGACTCATTTGTTTCATTTTTTGCCGCTACTTTTGGCGCTGGGTGATTACCTTTTTGTTCCTTTGTATTGTTGTGCTTTTTGTGCTTTCGCTTGACTCGGTTTCTTTGCGGAAATGCCTTTCACTTTTTCCACTTCCGCTCCCACGTCCCCTTCGCGCTAACTACCTTTATGCGTGTCTGCCGGAGCCAGCAGGATATTTATATTACATCATATTTGATAAGCGCAGTGCTCAGTTGAGCTTTGCTCCTGTCGACAAATGTCCTGGCCATATTTCTCCAGCAGAGTCTAGTTGCTGGCATGGCAGCAAACCTACGTTGCCAGGCAAGCGCTTCCGGGCACATCGCCGTCCAAAGTGGACAGCTATCAAGGGATTAGCATTTGAATTGCGAAAATAATGCATTCAATGGCCACTGCATTTGCAAAGAACCACAAACGGAGACTTAAGCTAGCACAATGATCGGATTAATCAAGCCATTCGCAGCTATTGCAAATATTTTCCCAAGTCCTAAGGAGCAGAGCTGGCACAGGAAACAATTAAAATATTCATTGATTGCCGAGAGAAAATTTGGGGGCATCTGATTGCAATCGAAAATTTTCCTTTGATCGATTTTTTATCATGGTTCTCATTGGGTACAGGGGTTTCATAGTTCTGTGCTAAGCGAGAATGAATCTAAAAGCCTGCCATTTGAGGTGTATTCATGATCAGCGTCACTAGCCGCGTCTTTCAAAATTACATTCTCGCAGAGTTTTGGCCGACAACTTAGAGATTCCTTTATAGTTACCGGCATACGATTTGCAACCTTTTTTGTGGAGGGGAATGATAAATTATTCCTTCCAAGGCGAAATTCTGATGTTTCTAAACATTTTGAGAAGGGGGTTGCACAGAGCCTCGGCACAATACCTGAGTACACAGACCGGTATTCCTTCGGGACAGGTGAATATACTGACTTAACACGATGATGATCCAAAAGCACCAATGGGTGTTGTCAACGTTCCTAACAACATTTGTCTTTTTATCGTGTTTTAAACAACATTTTCCAGAAACATTTGCTTTATTTTTTTTTTAACAATTTCTTCTAGTTAGTTTCGTTCTATTCATAATATTTTGAATTATTAATTTTACCTACAATGCTTTGGGCACTGTTTCTCATAGTCGGTCAGACTTGACTGACTGAAGCTCTTCAAAATTTATCAATTGTATGAAAGAAATTTTTTGTTTTTCAAATCTGTAAGTTGAAAAATACTATAAACAAACTTACAGAAAGCATTTAACTCGGTTCTAGCATAAGAACTACAAAATAATAATACTTAAAAGACTACAACATAGATATTTTTTTTAATATTGAAGGTAAGGGTCCGTGATTTATAACTTAATGGTAAGAATTAAAAGTACCACTTTGAAGTGTTGTCCACGTCTTACATTATTAACGCGTAAGGCAATGATATCCTTCAAATGATTTTGGATTTCAGCGGCATTGAACCAGCAAAGCTGACGAAATAAAAATGCTTTAACCAATTAGTCCTCTTAGCTTCTTTCCTAAATACAGGTATTTTAAATATATAGCTCTGGTATCTTACAGTTGATCAGAATTGACAGTAGCATTCTTACTCGCTTAAAGATAGTCCTGAAGTCCAGTAACTGCAACAGAACAGTATTTTTATTATAAAACTAATTCAATTTCCAACCCGACCCTAGACTGAGTGAATTAAAGTTGAGCGGATGAATGGAAACGAAATTTTATCCTAGTTCCATCGAGCATGTCCAGTGGCTGTTGCCGTTCTCGTCCTCGTTCCCATTCCCGTTCCCGTTCCCTTCTTATCCTGTCAGTGACCTGGCAGAGAGCCAATGAAAGCGGTGTAGAGTGCCCGCATACCATTGACAGGATCTAGCCGCAGGCTGTCAATATCCCTCCAAACCTTCCACCGCCCATCGGCGGCCAACTTTGAAGTAGTCTTCTGAAATTAAATTAACACAAAGGCATGCCGTGTCAACTTTTCCAGCAGTCAGCTGGCGGTATTTTAATTGAAAGCAATCAATATGAGGCCCCGGCAGCGGCATGTCACCTCGCAATGCCGAAAAGCCGAAGAAAATAGGGGGAGCTGTCGCGACTCTAAGGAATTTATGATTGTTGAATAGCGCTACACTGATTTTGCGTTTTGATTTCAAAATGTTCATACTTTTTCAGACAAGAAATATAATTAATATATTGAGAATACATACCTATGTAAGTTGATATTACATTTTGAATATTAAATAGTCACTTTCGAAAATATTCGTACCAAAACACACTAGCCTAAAATGGCTTCGATATTGATTAAAAATAGAGCTGCCTAGAGAAGCCAATTTCTCTACAGCAGAGGATTCCCTTCAGCAGCATTATAAATTCCTTTCTGCTATCAGAGCTGGGATCAAATGAACCCAGATTCAATTCACACTCCTGAAAGGCCAGACACCTGTCGAAATGATTTTTCGTCATCTACTCGGTGGGCGGTAATCTAATCAGGACACCCCGCCCCCAGCCGGGCTGGTGTCAAAGAGCCCGGCTATTGTTGGGTAATTTCATTATTACTCCATATTACATTTGCCTTCGCCTAGCCGAGTAATGGAATGTGCTTCTGAATTTCAAACATAATTGCCTTCGGATTGTGCAACATGTCGCATTCGCAATGCCGGTCCCCAAACAAAAAGGTAAATATGTGCGTGTCCCTGTGTGTGTGTTGGCTTTGGCTTTGTCGGGCTGTCACATAAATTGCATGCGATTCTGTCGACGGGTTTCGGCCTGCGGTCTGGACAAAGGATATGTTCACACAGGCAGAGCAAAGCCGCATATAATTTGCCATTAGCAAAGCCACCTGGGTGGTGAGTGCAAATCCTTGTTAATGGCTTCTTCGTTGCCAGCTCGCCTTGGCTTGTCAGGCGCATTCAAATGCAAGCATTCAATTAGCCGCCGGCAGCGTTTCTCCTTCCGAGTTGCGTATCTGATAGCAGAGCCGTAAAATTATCTAAAAAGTCGGAGGACAAGATGGTCTAAGATTTGGTCTTTCATTTGAAGATTTTCTTTGGAGGACCGATTGTATTCCATTGAAGCTAACAAATATGTTGTAATTTTTTTATTTCAAAAATTGATCGATTGTTTCTAATAGTTATATAGCCGTTTGATCTGGCCCGTTCCGACTTATATAGTAGTGAGACTACAGAAGTCTATCTGCAAAGTTTTATTCAGATAACTTTAAAACTGAGGTACTAGATTGCGTATAATCCGGCAGAAGGATGGACAAACAAACGGACGTTGCAAACTTCTGACTAAAACTATATTAACTATATTACAACTATTACGTAATAATCCATCAATCATCTTGCTAAGCGTTTCGGTGATTATACGGAGAGACTGTCTTTAAATCGAAAATATCAATTTTATCAGGGACAATTTGGCGTAATTGATTAGAAATGAGCAACGAGAACGGCGTTGAAGTCCTTTCAAACTGCTCATATTCCATTATCCTCTGGCAACGACTTGGTGGTATCCGATACTTTTGAGCCGCCAAGCAACTATTGTCTGTGGGCCTCGTGGACGAGCGCCAGAGTGGTTGGGCGGGATTTGTGGCGCAAAGCGGCTTTAAAATGTTGCAAAATTGCATGGCACTTTGAGAAACGGCAGGGCAATGCGATTCAGCCTTTTGTGCTGATGCAAAGAGCCAATAGAAATGGCCATGAAGTGCGCAACAAGCGACTGGGAACAGCATCTGGGCCATAAATCAATGCAATCAATGCCCACAGTTTTCATGGCAGGTGGCTCGGTTTGCCATTTCCCAGAATACACGAATACACAGACACCCGATTGTGTGTCCATTTGGTAAAAAGCCAAGGACAAATGGGAATCTGCAGCCACTGAGCCCTTCATACCCTGCAATTGAATAGAGACTACAATCTGCTGGCAGTTGAACATAAAGACTGCAAAATCCTATTACACAATCAGCCCTCGCATTCAGAGTAAGTGGTCTGCATTCTGAACTGGAGGGAATGGGATCTAGTCTATGTAAAATAGTCTTGGTCTTTGGTAAGGGATGTAAAAAGGGGAAATTTTCAAAAGTATTTCAGCGATTTATAGGTGAAGATTTATTGGAGATAAAAATAGAAAAATGAAAAAGATAAATATAAGTATAGCTATAAAAATAACGTGTAAGACTCACTAAAAGCAGGTTCATCTTTTGCAGACTTTTCTTTTTTAGTGAGATTCAAATTGGATTTTGTTTAAATTTATTCACTCTTCGCCTTTGAGTCTGTAACTTTTTCTGTGGCATTTAATTTCGGGGCGCACCTAAGAGTACACTTGAGGATGTGCTTTATTCGCGAACAAAAATATTTTTACGTTTACTGCGGCTTCGCTTCCTTCCCTTTGTCGGGCCGCTGATATGCAGGGCCAATAAACAAACCATTGTGAATGGGTTTTACCCGTACATTTAAGAGCCGCTGCCTCACGTCGATTCCTCCGTTTCCACCACAAGCCTCCGGTGCATTCGGCGAAAACCGGAAATATTTACAAACAAAAAATAAGGACCTATATCACATGCGCAGATTAAAAGCGCCTGAAAGTGCACTAGAGCTGCTGGAATACTTTCCCCTTTCCGGCTCTCGCAGCCAGAAATTTCAAGTTGGCGGCGTTGTCGCTTCGCACAAAAACCGTTTATTACACTAACTTTTTTCTCAAGTGGAGAGGACTTTCTCCCCAGAGGAAAGAGGGGCAGATGGGTCGGCCGAGGGCCTAGGGCTGAGAGGCGAGGGCAAAGGGAATCCATTAAACGGCCTCCACGCTGGCTCCGCGCTACTTTACGAGCCCTTAAAGCTGCAAATAAAATTAAGAGACGCTGAGTAGTCTCAATTTTGACTTTGCTCATTTTTTACGGGTTTCCGTTTCCCCCCTTTTTTTTGGTTCTTTTCTGGCAACTTTGTCGGGGATTTGCTGAACGCATTTTCAGAGATTTTTGCGGCCCCTTAAAACAAGCATCAAATTTGTGCGGCATTAGTGTGCATTAATTTGTCAAGTGCCCGGGAATAATTATCATTTAACTCGTGACGCTAATGCAGCTGTTCGGTACTTCAACTTGAAGGCCACCCACACTGCAATTGAGGGTCGCCCCCGCTGGCCATCGTTTCGTATACGTAATGCCACCGCCCACTTGTGAGACTTGAGCACTACACTACTGCTACTTAAAAATGCTATTTATAGTGCGGAGATTGGTGTTCAGAGCACCCACAATTTGACTTGTATTATTGTCAGTTACGGGCCTTGGCTATAACTTGAAAAATTCTTTGAAATCGAAATAATACAAGCCCTTTAAATTTGTTAATTGTTTAGTTGACTTTAAAACTAAATATTTACCTTTTTTCATGTTGTAGACAGCAGTCGTTTCTATCCTGTGTAGGGTATGTTTGAATGTATAAAAAACCACAACTTGTTTGCGAAAACAAAGTGCTTTCAGCTCAGCTCGCACGCTGTTTAATTGAGTGTAACTCCCATGGAAATCAATGTGTGGCGTCCATGTGAACTCACTGTCGTCTTCATTTTCATCAGTGGGAACTCGGTTTCCTTTGTGGTGCTTTTCACGCCTCCATCGAATGAATACGATTGCTGCGATTGCAATCAGCGAGAGCTGTGGCAGAAGACCCAAAAAAAACTCATCTTGGAAGTGATGTAATGCACATTTAATACAAATCAAAAATAATCAGAAAACACTTGTACAAATCAAAATACATTATAGCTAATATGTTTCACATATTTCATTATCTACGGTTCAGTGTCTTTGACTTAGGTTAGGAAGGACTCGCTACGGCTACCATAAAGTACATACATATACATTTACTTATAGGGGGATATGTCCTTCCGGGCTATTTGCCTCCTCTGTGTGTCCCGATTTGTATCTAACTGTCACGGCGAAAGCGTTTTGATTATTTCGGCTTCTTAGGGCTAGACATCTATGTAAAACACACAAGCAACTCGGTTTCGGGTAGATTCTAAATTCTTTCACAAATTCGAAAGTTTCGCAGCAGATGAAAACCTCAACCGGCTGTCCTCTATTTAGGCGTACTTTATTTGGTGTGTGTTTGTTCTGGTAATAGTGGCTGTAACACTGATAAATATGTTCCATCTGTCGCCAAATCACAAAAACACATCCCGACCATGCCCATTCGTTACAATCTAATCTAATCAGGGCGCGGCATGATGGGCTCCTCCCCGACTTTAATCTTACCCTTAAAGCGGGCAAGAAGTACAGTACACAAAGTGATTGGCCCAAGGGTGTTATTGTTGCGGGTTGAAGTATTTACAAGAGTTATCTTATAGCATAGATCAGTTTTCGGCCGGCGATTGCATCTGCGAAATGCCACTCTTTACAACTAGAACTACTGGTAAAAGCGTTTTGTCACAATGCTCCCCTTCTTGATTTATTTATTTATTCATAAACCAATGATGAATCTACAATTTACAGAGTCTTAATAGGTAGCTCTCAGGACATCCAACAAAAGATTCTTTTCTAATTCCTGTGAGTTTGTTTTAAATTCGTTTCGACTTATAGTATGTCACTGTGAAGTTGATTATGGTTTCGTATATTTCGGTGCAATGTCTAGGCATTGAGTATTTATATTTCTTATATGTTGGTATGTTTCCCTTACATTTTTGGATTCCCTTTGAGGGGAGTGTAAATATTCGGATACTATTATTATTAAGGTGACAAAAGAAAGACCTAAATAATATTCTTTTGTAAGTCTAAACCTGTGATCGGCTCCAGCAAATACAAGCCAGAATTGCTTTGTGTGTGAGATTGGCCCGTGTGAACCGCTGGTCTGAGCCGCAAATTTTTACCAAGTATTACCGACACACTAAAAATGTACCAAGAAACTACATATTTACAAATCTATAATGGATTTATATAATTTTTTAAATGGGTTTAGAACGGTTTGCATTTGTTTTGATGCTGGAAAGCATGTTCTCTTAAGAATGCTATCAAAGAATACATTTCCCAGGGTATTTGGTCTGCTGTAGTGGATTTCACCTACTCCATGACACCCTCCTTCCGCCGAAAGGAGCATATGTTGCCAAGTCAGCAGAAGGAGCGGCGACAGAGGAACCGGATGTGGGGCTCAGGACTCGGCTTGTCTTTGACGGCCTTTGTTGTTTGCCCGGCGGCCTGCCATTAAAGTTCAATGAAGTTCCCCGAGTGCGACACTTTGCGACCTAGCCGCGACCTGCCTCTGCCAGGGATTCAATGAAGTGGAAAAAATATTTCCGCCGGCGATAAAACTGCTATAAATTTTCAAGTGCCACGGGGGCTTTGGCTTCGGCCTCGCCTTCCTCGTGTCTGTTTTTCAGCATTTTTCAGCCGCCGCCTGCTGGGGCTAAGTTTGGGGCGCTAAAAATTTGTCAGCAAAAATGGTACGAGTTTTGTCGGCTGTTTGTGAGGTGTCATCGAGACAGGCTTTTTGAGTGGCTGCCACTAATGGCGTCATTACCTATCATTTGGGCCCCGGCCGCCTTCAGGCCCGCCCCGAAATCGAGCGCCTCTAAACTTGGCAGCGCACATTGAAACTTTCATCCGGCTTTCCTTATTACAGTTGTTGTAACGGCTCTTGGTTGTTGTTTGATGTCTTTTAAGCAGCTGCTCCGACTTCTCCTAGGGCCACTGGCCACCGGCCACCAGCCACTTGCCTCTGGCTACTGGCTACTGCCTGCAGGATGCTGAATCCACATCCTGACCGCCTCGAGGGGCCGTCAAATTCTTACGTGACCAGCTGAAATTTTTCATTTTCCCACAGAAATAAAACAAAATGAATGAACTTTTCAAATAAAAATAGCAATCTGCGGGGCCGAGGGCAGCAGCAACCACACGAACAAACAACAAAAGTCACAAATTGCCGTGGATTTGTGTACGTGTCGGTTACTTTAATGGGACCCGGTCCCAATGAAATTCTTTGTGCATTTGCGGCTACAGTTCCCCCATAAATTTAATGCATAATTGCCAAATTCCAAACCAAATACAGTTAATCGATTGGAATTTTCACTGCGACATTATCGGAGAATTTAAGAAGCGCAGCAAATATGAAGTACTTTGTTCAATGGAGCAAGGGACTGGCGGAATCACAGCTCACTGCTTAAAGCACGAACTGGAAAAGCAATCAATAGGTCATTTTTGGAAATGAAATTCTAGGGAGCTTCAAACAATTATAAATACTTTTAGGGACTGAACATTAACCATACTATTTGATAAATATTTCTGGCTTCTGTTAACTGGCCTTCGAAATCAAAGCCATGTAGTAAATATTTGAGTTTTCGGTGTAGATTCCTTAGTGAGCTGTTTTCCGTGAATGTATTCATCACCATCGACCTGTGCTCAATCCCAGAGCCTTGAAAATCTTGTAGGTTCCACTCCTGGGCAATGTCCTTTCAACGGCATGCAAATTGAATTTGAAATTAATTAGAGGCACATAAGCGCATAAGCCCCAAGGGCTTTCGGTCACACTTGCTCCGAGGGAGTGAGTGCGTAGCGGTGTGCCATCCCCGCAGATTGCGTATACGACACGTTGGTCGGTGCATTTATCTGTCGCTCGCCACTGCCACGCTTCTCTTGAGGACCCCTCTGCCTGCGGCGGGCGATGTCCTTGGGCGGGGCTGGGCCAGGGCGGTGGATTCCTGGAAGTCCACACTGGGACACTTGTGCGGATTGGCCTTGAGCTTGCCGGGCTTCACGGGCGTCTGCTATCTGCTGGGGCGCCAGGCACTCGTACTGGAGTAGCGGCACAGCAGGACCTTCTTAAAGGCCTGCCGGAACACCTTGTTGAATATGGTGTAGAAGATGGGGTTGACCATGGAGCTGGCGTAGCCCAGCCAGGTGACCACGTCGAAGACCCAGTGGCTGATTCGCTCCTCGCACTCCGCACACACCGTGGGCAGCAGGTTCAGGACGAAGAAAGGCGACCACAGGATCACAAAGGTGAAGAAAACCACGCCCAGGACCTTGGTGGCCTTCTGCTCCAGCCGTATGATCCTGCCGTGGCGCGACGAGTTTCTCGAGATCACGCTGGAGTTTCTCGAGTGATGAGATCGCACGGTTTGTTGCCTCTGAAGCATGCACGGCGATGAGGTGGTTGTCCTGGTCTTGGCGCCCCCGCCACACTCCCCGCCACCCTGGTAGTTCATGTTCTGGTGGCTCCTCAGTGTGGCCGATCTCCGCAGGGGCGTAGATGAAGTGGAGGCGGTGGCCGTCTTGGTGGGGGTCAAGAGCAAGGAGGTGCGCACTCCTCCGAAGCTGCTGCCGCGCCTCCGATGGCGGCTGGCATCCCAGGTGACCACAGAGGCGGTCTTTGAGATACTCAGCTTTCTTCGTCCGGGGCACGGAGTTCCGGGTGCGGCAAGGTAGCCACTGCTATCGCTCTGAACAGTCAGAGAGCTGCCCTGTTGGTGGGCTGAGTGAGGACTGAGGGTGGAGCCGCCGGTGGATGGGGGTGCTCCGCCCGCGGAACCACCCGATCCACCGCCCGCTATTCCCGCACTGACGCTTGAGGTCAGAGCCTTTTTGCTGCCGCCACCGCTGCGCAGAAGCAGCTCCATTTCGCTGGGCGAACTACTTACAGCCGTGGTCGCGGTGGTGGTGGTGGTCACCCGGAAAGCGGAAGAAATAATCTTTACCTCGGCGGTCTTCACGCAGTTTTGAAGCGGTCTGTCCCCGAAATAGGGACATGTACACACGGAGGGCAGTCGCAGATAGTCCGACGGGTGATCTTGGCCATTCGCGTGGCACTGTTTGAGGTTCTGCGGCGGATCTAGCTCGGTGTCCGAGTGACAGCCCTTGGCTATTGGCGTGGCTTTTACTTCGCTTCGATCCCCCTCTTCCTCCTCGTCTCCGTGGTCGTTGTTGTCGTCTTCGTCGTCGAGGCTCTCCTGAACGGTAGTGTGTCGCGGGTAGAGCGCATTCTTGGGCAGACTGTTGTGGCGCTTGTGACGACGCAAGGTCGCCGTTGGCGTGTCCGGATTCTCGTCGGCGTCCTCGTGGCCGGAGCGTCGATCGCGTCCAGAAACAGCAGATGAAGCTCTCCGGCGCATTTTGTAGGCTCTGAGTCGCTGAGAGAGCTGCGAGAGGGTGCTGGAAGTGGAGGAGACCAAATGACAATTAGAAAAATATTTCCATTATAGACTGATTTTTTGTTCGCAACATATTTCGTTAGCAACATTTTTCGCTAGCAACAGTTTTTGCTAGCAACATTCCGAGAAAGCGGAAAGTCAGAACCTTTTCCTTCTTCTTCTTCTACTTACTGCAAGGGTATTTAAGCTTCGGCATACCGAAGTTAGCATCCTTTCTTGTTTTTTACTTATTCCCGTTTGAAAATAAAAGCAAAGTAAAGTTAAAGCAATGTAATAATTAAGAGCCTTGATGGTTTTCGCCTACGGGAAGGTATTAAAAAGCTAAACTAAGCTAATTGAGCAAAAGTCCTTTGGCGCAATTGCCAAAGAAGCCGCAGTTTCGCTTTAAAAGATGTTCCCTAGTCGAATTTATTTTTCCAACTTACCGCGACGCAATATATGCCCCGAGGAAACCGTGTGGTTTTATTAATTAAAGTATATCAAATATGACTACGTTATACCCCGCTGATTTATTGATTTAGTGTCCATCGCTGCCCCGTTTTCTTTCCTCTGGCGCTGTACATTTTTAATTAAAATTGCGCAGCCGATTGGCAAGCGGGAATCGCCAAGCAATGCAGTGAACACCCGGTAGCTGCGAACAATTCTGCAGTAGTCACCCTGTGGTCAGCTCGTTTCCCTAATTCGCCGCCCTGAAAAGTAGGCAGCACTTTTGTGTTTGCTCTTCGCGGCTTACCGCCGCACAGTGGCGCATTAGATAGTTTTGGGTTGCAATAATCATAACTCTTGAACCAGTTGAGATATTTTCATAATTTTTTTTTTAATGAAAGGTTGTTTTAGTACCTTTCGATTGAGTGGTCATATTATATGATAAATAGTAGATTTTATACTCGAAAATTAATGTTTTTTGAGGCAGTTTCCTCAACTTTTATCCAATTCCGAAAAAGACTTTTTATTTGTTTTCTCTGATAATGATAATATGGTGCATATTTAATGTTTTAAAAACTAAAAAATAATAAATTTGAGAGAAAAAAAAAATTTTATTTTTGTCGACCAAATTTTTGACCAATTTTTTATCGTTTATGCACTTTTTGTTCAAAATAATCATTCAATTTTACATTATTTAATATTGTTGAAGAATAATTAATCATTATACATTTGTTTCAAGTTATTAAGTGTCCTTACAAAGTCAGGAATTGAAAAACAATCCGCCAATACAGGAAAAAATGTATGCCCGCCATACAATTTCGTACTGCGCAGCGACTGCGCTTGTAGCAGAATTTGTATGAAGCCGCCCGTTTTTTAC
>VNJT01019613.1:0-43506 GCA_008042655.1 Drosophila burlai
CACAGCCAATCGCATGTCGAACATCAAATTGTGGCGGTCGAAAATCAAATTCAATTGCACCAACCATCGAACACCCATCAAATGCTGCAGGCGCAGGCGCATCCTCGGATCCAAAACCAAGTAGTGCAGCAGCCCACCGTACAGATGATGCAGCAGATCCAACCGCAAGGCTACTCACAGCTGCAAATGCAATCCTCCTCCCACAACGACACCACGACGACAGTCACCTACGAGCAGATCTATCAGCAGCACATTGTCCAGCAGACGGTTCAAAAGTCCTCCAATAAGGTGCAGCTCATCTCGCTGCCCTCGTGCGCGGGAGAAACTAGGCAATGGCAGCCGCAACACCACCAGCACCAGCACCAACACCAACACCAGCATCAGCAAGTGCAGTGGTCATCGGTGGGCGGGCTGGAGTCTATCAAGAATTCACCCATCGAGACAACTTACTACATAAGTGCCAGCGATCTGTATCCGCAGCAGACAACGGAGACTTATACCATGCTGCAGCCGGCTTCTATGGAGGCCAATGTGGAGAACTATATGTTGGAGCAGGTGCCGAGCCAGCATCAGCACCAGCAACTGCATCATCACCAGCAGCAGGTACAGCAGCAGCAACAACATCATCATCAGCAGCAGCAGCAACAGCAGCAGCAACCAATCATGATTGTGATACAGCCGGAGATGCAGCAGCCGGTGGCTTCAGCCAGTAACCCGCAGCAAGCACCACTGCATCGCTATGGTGCTCCCATCAGCAATGATCTCCATCGCCTGCGGCTACAGCACTCCCAACAGCAACAGCAGCAACACCACCAACATCAGCAGCAGCAGCAGCAACACCAGCATCTGCAACAACAACAACAGCAACAACACTGCTCTGTGCAAAGCCATCCGGTGATAGGAATGCCCGGAGCAACGTCAATTTCAACCAAAGTACATCCCATACCCGCCACAACGCCGACTGGTCGACCGTTAACCCTCAAGTGCCGCTTCTGCCAGAACGGTCCGAGGTTCTCCAACAGCCTGGAGTACAGCCGTCACATCATTGAACTGCATCCCGCCGTAGCACCATTCAATTGTCCGCATTGCCCGCTGGCGTTTGCCGGCAGAAGTAAGCGGTCGCAGCACATCCTCAGCCACCACGTGGTCCAGCAGTATCAGTGCGGGCAGTGCTCGCAGGTGTTTCCCGCTCAAAAGGCCTTGGACCTGCACATCCAACGTTTCCACATGCCTTCAAAGGCCGTTGACAGCGGTGTCCGTGTGGAGGATGTTCAGCTGCAGATCACAAATAATGGACGGCAGCAGCAGCAGCGGCGACCGCAATTGCCATATCAACCGAGACCATATCAACCCCGGCAGCAACGTCAACCACAACGAACACCACATTATCATGCGCCACAAGAGAAGCCGCCGCAGCAGCAGCAGAAGCTGCCAGTGATGCAGCAGCAGCAACAGCAGCAGCCATCGCAGTCGCCGCATCCGTCAAGTGAGCTTGGTTATGCTTTCACCTCAAAGATTAAATTTTAAAACGAAATCTTTGCCCTGCAGCAGCAGCAGCAGCAATGGAAGTCCAGGCGAGCACAACTACAACGCCGCGAAAGATTCTTTGCTGTCCCGACTGCGAAGATTGTGAGTTTAATGAAATCGAAATTAGTTTTGTTATGAATTCTGAACTCTGAATTCTGAAGCGTAGCTAAGCGACTAAACATTATCTTTCCATTTCAGGCACTGCAGGCGGCCACAGCCATGGCAGCTCTGCAGGATTCGAGGAACTCCCCTCGCTGCAGTCTCCTCCTCCAACGGTCCTCACCCCGCCCTCGACCATTGTTTCGGCTCCCTCGCCCCAGCCCATGATCGTTGCGTCGCAGCACATAACGCTGCCGTCGCCCGAACAATCCGAGCCAGATTCCACGACCACGTTACGCCAGTACCGTAAGCGAGGCGTCATTGTGGGGGGACCCCAGGGACCGCTGCATTGCATGGCCACACCTGTGGCATCGCCCTCGCCGTCCTCGTCGCCATCATCCTCCACCTTCGACCATGTGGTACCACCAGCGTCACCAGCTACGCCCGCTTCGCCGGCTCCGCCTCAGTCACCCGCCGCACCGCCGGCGGTGAGCAGCGAACTGCGAACAAACCATCATCAATGCTCCTACTGCGAGGAGCGCTTCACCAACGAGATTGCGCTTAAGAAGCATCACCAGCTGACCCACGGATCCCAGACCACGATGCCGTTCGTGTGCACCATCTGCAAGCGAGGCTATCGCATGCGCACGGCTCTGCATCGGCACATGGAGTCGCATGATGTGGAGGGCAGGCCGTACGATTGCAACATCTGCCACGTGCGCTTTCCGCGTCCTTCGCAGCTAACGCTGCACAAGATTACCGTGCACCTGCTATCCAAACCGCACACCTGCGACGAGTGCGGCAAGCAATTCGGTACGGAGAGTGCATTGAAGACGCACGTTAAGTTTCACGGTGGTAAGTTTTGGGGGCACGCACATAAGGATGCTGCTGCTACTAAAGGGTTTCGGTTCGAGGCTCAAGCCGCCTTACTTACTTACTCCACTAACTACTTAATATCCCTCCCTCCGCTCACATCTACTTAGTGATAGTGTTTTTGTTGTAGCTCGAGTAATAAGCCTCTTACTAATCCCCCGGTTGTTCTTGTCATTGTTTCATTGTTGTTATTGACAGTTTATTCCTCCTCCAAAAAAGAAGGTAATGCGCACACAAATCCTCAACGAGAAGTAATTATTTCAAGAGGGACTCTTGAAACAGGAAGAAAAAAACTCATTGAACCGAACGCTTCCACATTGCTGCTTGGCTTTAAAATAACACAGCTTCAACACCTATGCATGTTTTTATTATAAATCTTTGCTAACCACAACATGAGAAACATGAAATGTCAACGGCTTTAAAATTAAAATTTTACATTTTTAGATTGATTTAAGAGAGCTCCCAATGCGATCTAAAAAAAAACGCTTACTTCCTTTGGCCTAGCTCTTCGATCAAGCTTTTTCGCAAGGTCGACTCAAGACCCTTTACTTTGTAAAAAAATCTACACACGATTTTTTGAGTTTGTGTGTGCCGCCTCCCCACTGAACCAAAAAGAAGATAATTAAAAACGAAACTTTTGCAAGTAGCTTGTAAATGCTTTGGGAATTTATATAAATCCGAGAGCGTTGACAAAAGTCTTCTTAAATATTTGCAAACTGCCTCGGAAAAGAGCGTTTAGTAAACAAATAAATATATTTCACCATTAAGACACAGTTTTAAATGAATTTAAATTTTTATTTCCTCGCCAAAAGAATTCTTTAGACTCACAAACTAACCGCTTTCAAGCTATCGACAAATTAAGCTTTCGCTGCCTCAAACTGAGCGATCAAGATTTTGTTTTGGATATCAAACTATATAGTCGTTACCCTTCTGGTTGAACTGAATCATTTCTATGTCAGACCCGTGCTTACACTCATTTCCATAGACAGTTTTAAGATTAAAAAACAGTTTTGAGAAAAAAACCCCGCATTCTACGTATTGAGGAAGGTTTTTTAAGTGATTAACAATTAGCCTGACATTGTTATTAATCCGATGACCTAAGCAAGCACTTATTCACATTCCATTTCCATTCTAGTAGGTGCGTTTCGTAACTAAAGGCAGGTTCCGTGGAAATCGTATGGAATACACTTGTTGCTTTTATTGCTTTTTGTTGGCTCCTTCATGAAATTGTTCCCCCCATTGCGTGAACTCAATCTTTTAAGATTTCCAAGCGTGTTCTTCCCATCCAATGTTACATCTTAGTTTGCGCTTTCCTTGAAATCTAAATCCAAAATGTAACCAAATTTATCCGCTTGTCGATCGAACGAAATATTATGTATGTGTGTTGTGTTGACTGACGACTTCAAGTTCACTGTGCGTGAATTGCCAATTGCTAAAACAACAACGCTTCCTTCCCCCCTTCCAAATATGCAGATACAATGGCCAACGGCAATTGTCTTTTCCAGGGATCGGTTACCAGTGCGACGGATGCGATCGGTCGTTCGAATATCTCAAGGAATTGCGCAGACATCGTCGTACCCACAAAGAGCTGTTTTACAAATGTGAATTCTGTCCACGGTCGTTTCTTCACTTTAAGATTTTTCGTGGTAAAGTCTCTTTAGGCTATATTCGGTGATGCCAATGTTGTTGAATGTTGAAGTTGATAAAAAAAAAAAGCTTTCATTGTCAATTAAGGGGTTACACCACTGTAAAACACAAAAAAAAAAGGCATATTTTCGAAATTTGTGTACATAAACACAATGGAGTTATTGAAATTCTGTAAAAAGTATTTTATAATATCAATATCAAACTACAAAAAAACATACATTTCAAGTAATTAAAAAAAAAAATGGCATGTTTTTTCTCAGATGGGTCCACGGCCGGAAACGTATATTCTACAATTTTTGATCTAGAACAAAAAACCAAACGTTTTCTGAATCCATATTGATGTCCCCAGAGAACTACGTAGGGTTTTTTTTTTTATTAATTTTTGGTAAAATGGCGACAGTTAAAAAAAAAAAAATTCACAATTTGACCATCAAATTCATCACATTTTTATTTTTTAAAAATAAACTATTCACTTTTTCAAAAACAATTTCAAACGTACTGTAAAAATTTGGAATCGATCGGTAAAGATTTGTTCGAGTTATGTTTCCGGCCAGCTCAAAAAAGTGGTTTTGAGATAAACGCGTTTTAAATTTTCATTGGCAGTAAAATCGTGTGTAAAATCGTGAGAGGCCCTGCGGCAGAACTCTAAATTCAGGCATGTAAACATTTTTCCCGGACTTCATCTTTTAGTATATCATTCTTAAGACCCTAAATGACCTTTAGCAATAAAAAAAAAATTTTCGATTTCTAAAAAATTCTACAGTGGTGTAACCCCTTAAAAGAACATATTTATAGCGTCATGAAAATAATTATTAATTTACAAAATGAAATTCAACAATGTTGGTAGCACTCTCGTCCAGATTGGATATTATATATGTAGGTCATTATGTATATATTTTAGGGCTTGACTGATAATATGGCAGAGTTTTTCTTTATGCATGGCCTAGGCTGACATGCACATAAAATGCATTTATATAAATATCCATTTAACTTATTCAAACATCTTAGCTTTACTATATTTTTCTTATATTCTTCTCTTTAGCACACATGAACTCCCATTTGCCATTGGGGGTATTTCTCAACGAAGAGACCATCATAAAGACCGCCAGCAGCACAAACAACAATACAAACAGTAGTGCTAAGCTAGAAAATCCACCAACACCAACACCCATCGTGGAGACAGCACCAATGAGCAGCAATAACAACAACGTGTATAATGTCCAAAGCCCAGATGAATACCCAAATTCGGTGGAAAGCTGTGCTGCTGCTGCTGCTACTAGTGTGGCTCTGGAAACGATAGCCCCAACGCCATAACAAACGATTCCAACGACGAGCTATCATTTGATTTGCAACACTTTATTGGTTGCAAATCAACGGCCGACAACCACAACAATCTTGCCAATTAGACCGATGACGACGACGCCTTCCTACACAATTGTCATTTTTAATGGCAGACAGCTTCCATTCATTCTTCTTCCCATCGGAGCCAACCAAGCCCAGCATCATCTCTCGAACGAGAGGAACCACCAGCAGCAGACTGCATCGAATGCAATGCGATATTGCACTTAACAATTTAGCGTCTAAGCCACAAAAAGTACACTCCCCCTCAGACTAAAAGAACTTAAGGCTAAATGTGTATTTAGTCCATAAGCTAGCTAGAATTTAGGCGTTCATGCAATGAAACCAACACAACAACAAACAAACCAACCAATGGAAACAAATAAACAACAAGTTAACTTTAGGCTAAAACATATTTACACATATACAAATATTTTCAGAGTTCCGTTCCCAGTTGGACTTAATTTGTTTGAAAGAAAAGAAAAGAGCAACATATGAAAAAATGAACAGAAAAGTTCTTTAGCAACTAAGAAAAACCTAGCATTAACCACAAGTACCAACAGCACTTAAACACACTTAGTTAACACATTTTCGTAAGGACCTTAAACATTACGACGACACCTAAGACTTGAAAGTCGCCTCTCAAGACCCCCAGATAGTTCCGATTTTATTTTTTAAATATATATATACGTATTTTTCTTCTCTTTATTTATAAACTATATGTAATAAACACAATGTATGCTCTTAGTAGTGCTGCGATCCAACGATAATAACAAAGATGTTCGTTCGTTCGCCCCCTCGGTTCCTTAGTAGCTCTAAAACTAATTAATTTATATATATATATCGGTGGTGAACCTCTCTCTCTAATCGTAGTACCAGTCCAGGAAGAGCAGGGAGAACGACATGACCAGCAGGAAAAAAAGGGACCACACACGGAGACCTGCATTCCGTTGAGTGGCCTGACGGATCTGTTCATTGGCATCCTTAACGTTCTCGGTGGTGCCGACGACGGCACTGACAATCCGCTCAATGTTGTGCTGCTGCATAGCGACCTACGAGTTAAAGTCGATTTTTAAATGGATTCTAAATGGAATAATAATTAAACTATAATTGTGTACTTTCTAAACTGGTCTAATTATCTTATATTATATATAAACGTATATATTATATATTTGGTGTATTTGTCAAATTTGAACTATCTCAATTACGAATTACTAATCAGGACTTAAAATCAGAACAATAACTCTACTTACTCCCCCCTAAAAGATGGCCGAATCTCTATTTATGAATGAAAAGAAATGTATGTCCAACGAGATAGATAGCTAGATAGCAACTACGTTTACCGAAAACTTGGATTTGAACAATACAATAATACAATAATAACCCCTTAAATTGGGAGAATTTAACCAGTCTTTGTATGTCTTTGTCGGGGAAATGCTGCTTACCTTCTCGGTGAAGATATCTTGTAGCTGGGCAATGTCCACAACGTTCTTTTCTATCTGCTCCACCTCCTCGGAGACGCCCTGCAGGAAGTTGTAAATGTGCACGTTCTCTGCCTCAAACAGTTGCATATCCTCGGCACTGAGGGGATCCTCGTCGTCGGCCTCTTGCTGGTTCGCTGACTTTTGCAGTTCCTCGTCCAATGCCACCTTGGCAGATGAATCGGAGCTTATGGCTCCTCTATTGGGTCTGCTACGTTTACGCTGTCTAGGTTTGTGCTGCTGGCTAACCTCGGGAGTCCACTTCTCCTTCAACTGCCCATCGTGGTGGTCCTGCTCTCTGTCTTCCTCCTCATCATCGTCGTCGTCCCATTCGTCCCAGCCGTCGTTGTTCCAGTCATTGTCGGCGGACTCCTCCGCTTGGCCGCCGTCTGCCGAGGGCGACGATAACGAGCCGTTGGCTTTGCCTTCGTCAATGCTATTCTCCTGGCGCCTACCGAGTTTGCCACTGTTGCTGCCCGCCGGTCGCACTGGTATCTTCTTCTTGTCCGCCGCCAGCTTGAGCAGTCTGTAGGTCTCCAGCTCGTGCTGCACACGGTACTTCTTCTGGTCCAGGTATATCTGTTCCACGCTGTGCAGATAGCTGACCAGCAGGTCTAGCACGGCGTCGATGTGCTGGCGCTCTTGTGGCCTCCGCTTTGCCGCCTTCCAATCGCTGCGCATCTTGGCCAGGTGCTGCGTGTAGAAGGTAACGAATTTCTCCGACTCGCGGTCGATTAGGTTGCGTTGGTCGTCTGTCATGTTGGTGGCACTCTTCAGGTGCTGTCCGATCTTCATGTAGGCGGTTCGGTTCTCGATCAGCACATTCCGCAGGGAGGTGATCTTGTTGCAAACCTCCTTGGCGTTCCTGGCGAAGTCATCCTTTGGTAGCGATGTCGCTTTTGAGGGCGCTGCTGGTGCCGGGGCGTTCGGCTTGCCGGCTGTCTTCCGCTGCAGGCGGACAGTCATTACACTGGCCTTGAAGGTCTGGGTGATGTCCATATTACTAAATTTATTATTAATTTTTAAATATTTAACTTTTAAATCCACATCATCGGTTCGGTCCAGAGCAGTGTGACCGTACAGAATAAAATGAAACTAGAGGTGGAAAAACATCGGCGATTTATCGATATATCGATGTTTTACCAGCCTTAAAACCAAATCTAAAACCTTTAAAGTGTTGCAAAGCATAAATAGTACTAATACACACAACAACAATAAGCATCGATGATCGACGTTACGGAACACTGTGAACTGCGCGGATGGACTCGAGAAATCACAGCTGTCGACTAGCAAACTCTGGCAACGCTTCATGAGTTATCTTGTGATATCGATTATTTTACAGTGTTGGTAAGGGTATGGAATAAAGGCGGCATTTTTTAAATAATGAAAAGCGTCTAAACCATTTTTAATGACTAGGGTTTTATTGAAAACATACAATATGCATACATGGGTCTACATATTTAATATATGTAATTAAATTTCATTCCGTATGATTTAATATTTCAGTATTTATATTATCTTTCATTTTATATTGTTTTTTTTTTTTTGTATCTTTTTACATAAAAATGCACTTTGGTCGCCTGAAAAACGAAACGTTTGCACACAACTTCTAGCACTTAAAAACTTATAAAAACTTAATGATAAATTTCCTACGCACAGTTTTTTCCTTGCTAAAACCAAGCACAAAAGTCAGACAAATTAGTTACATAATACATTACGCATAATAACAATATTAAACATTAGTTCACAGTAGTGTGCACGATGGCTTGGGCGAGGACTTTGGTTTCCGGTCCACGGCGCGGACGGCTTCCTCGAAAACCTGCTGCAGGTTCTGTTTCTTCTTCGCCGAGCATTCCACTAGGTTAGAGGCGTGAATCTCCTTGCGCAATCGCTTGCCCTCCTGAAAAATGCATCAGAGAGAAATTAGTATTTACATTACATACATTAAAGTAGGTATTATTACTCACCTGCGTGGTCACAAACTTCTCCGAATTGGGAATCCTTAAGTCCAGTTTGGTGCCCACCAGCACCACGGGAACATTGTTGGAGAAGTGACGGATCTCGGGCCACCACTTGCTCTTGATGTTATCGAAAGAGGTGCGACTGCTGATTGAATAGCACAACAGGAAGCAGTTGGTCTGCGGAGGAACACAAAAAACCGATTACAATATTAATAAAAAGTTCTTCAAACTGGGCGAAAACAAGATACAAAAAAGTCAACAACTAACTGATCTACTCACATTTGGATAGCTCAGAGGCCGCAGTCTTTCATAGTCCTCCTGCCCGGCCGTGTCCCAGAGGGTCAGATTGTACTCGCGATCGTCGACGGATATGTTGCAGGCATGATTGTCGAACACTGTGGGTATATACTCCTCGGGAAACTCGTTCTGGGTGTAGGTTATCAGCATGCACGTCTTGCCCACCATGCCGTCGCCCACGATGGTTATTTTCAGCGGGCGCGGGCTCCGCGACATGTTCGTCGTCGTCATTCCCGATTAGGTCTTTGTTGTGAAACTGCAAAGAGGGCAGAACGCAGAATAAAGGCGTCAATTTGGCTGCTGGCTTGACAGTTTCAGTTCCGCGAGAGATTGTGTTGGGCCATTTGGCGGCAGATGTTGCAGCTTTGTGTTTATCTTGCCGCACCCACACTTTCATCCTTTGGCTGTGCCCTGCGGCTGTGGTAACCGGAAATCCCCAGACCAACCCCCTATTTATTCCGCATTTGTACATATTGTACATTCAGCATTAATATATTTAACATTGTTCACCATGAAACAGAAGTCGGAAAATTAAATAAAACACTCCTTTTATTGCATATAATATAAGAATGCGGATATGGTAAATAAGTCTTTCACGGAAGCGTTGATAACTAAATTAATAAAGTACACGTCTCAGAAATCGAACACAATCGAAGAAAAGGTCCTTCATAGTCATAGTCATGCATTTCATTTGAGCTATTTTATAATTATCCAAGTGCAAACCATTCCCAAAGAGAAATAGAGGGTTAAGAGACTTCAGTTTGGACCTGTTGATAATGAAAGACCCATATCACACTTGAACTTCAAAAAGGGTTTAATCTAATCAACAAATACAACAAAAAAGGCCAATAAAAATACTCAAAGCAATTTTAGCTTTTACGAGGCCAAAACTGTGGAGGGAACTCAACAGAGCTTCAATTGATTCTGCGAAATCTCTAATGGAAATAAATGTGCTGTTATGGCGGTTCGCGAGGTTATATAACAATTAAATAAAGCCTGGCTAAGGCTAATAGACTTTCACCATCCCAGCCCAGTGACAAAAACAAGCCAAAACCCAACCGCATTCGTTTCATAAATTTTTCTTTTTAATTAAAACTGGTTTCGTCGGTTGGTTTCCAGTTGACCCAAAACATAAACTAGATTTCCCTGCAAGTCTCCGCCAAAACACATAACGAAAGTTAAAATCAAAAGACTTTTGCCCGATTAACATAAAGGTATCCGTTAGTTATTTTGTGACTGAAACTGGGGATTCTGGGGGTCTCTCCTCCGCTTACGCAGAAAACTCATATGAATTCCAGGAAACATTCGCCGTCTTGTGGTTATGACTCATTCACTGACACTTGTTGGAATCTCGCCGAGGCACAATCGTAGTTGATTTAATTACACAACCGAGTCGTTGAGGCTTCTAATATAAAAAAGACCTAGACCACAATTTTGTGTTGTGGTGACTCATCCGCTTAGAAGGGTTTTGGGGCCAGGCCCACACATTATTTCATATTTAAGCACCGTCCCAACTGCATCTCGAATGGTTCGGAAATAAAGAAAATAAAAAAAAAGGAAAATCGAAACCGGTTCCATTGTGACATTCATCACCGATTTACCGGTTAGGGGGAATGAGTTTTTTAAACTTTAAAGTTGGAAACCACAATAATTTAATTCTTAAAAGAGTTATCAGTTTACTTATCGCTTACAAAACAAATAAATCTATTACAAAGTAAAGAGTGTAAAGTAAAGAGTGGGAAAGGTACAAAGAGGAGTTGAGTCCTTCTAAATAATCCCATGTTGATGGAATCCTAAAACTCTGACATGCAGAGTAAAGTTAAAGTAAATAATGCTTCCTAAATATAGAAAGCCGACTTGACATGGAATCTCGAATACATTTCCATATGGGGTCTGGGGGTGGCATGCGTGAGTAATTATCATAAAACGCTTTATTGGCACGCGATCTACAGATGTTGAACTTTGACTCCAAGCACTTTGATGCTTCGGTCAGCACAATTAAGTCTAATCATTAAAGCAAGGGGTCGGGTCTCTCGTAGGGGTTAAGTGCTACTCGCTTTGCGTTTCCATGTTTTTTGTTCTTTTATTTTTTGTGGGATTCTGCTCAAGAATCATAAAATTCCATTTTTATACATTGGATTAACGGAAAGTATAATCATAGAACACGTTTTTGCATAAATTACTTTGCATTTTGATAGAATGACGTTACCATTCACTTGGAATCGGATGAGTTCGTGCCTGAAAAGTGGCAAAAATAGCAGCGGATTTTTTTTTGGTTGTTGTTTTTGGCCAAATTAGTAAACACCAAAGCTGAACAATCGGTTGGCTATTAGGTAGCCACCAAAAATACCAAAAACAACAAACTTGGCCCGAGAGCCGAGACATAACTAAATAAACAGCAAAAATTTGCCTTTTGTTTTGGCCTCTTTGGACGCATTTTAAATTATTATAAACAAACAGCTCTCGGGGGTTCTGTTTTAGTGACTACGGGAAAGGTGCAAATAATTAAGTCTCAATGCTGCCGAATTCGTAGCTATTTATACAAACAGCTGATTAACCAATAAGGAGGACTAAGCTAGGTGAATGAGCGGAAAAATGCCATTATGTAAACTTTTGTCGATTGAAAAACAGGTGTGCGAACACCTGAAAAATTGTCGAATGCTTTCGGCGAGTGCCAATAACCCCATCCCTACCCTGTGTCCCAGAGAGTGGCCAAGCAGCGGAAGCTGATTATCAAGCGGGTAAAGCCCGAATCACAAAAAATTGAACCAAGCTCTCCCCCTCGTAATTAATACTGGTAATAAATTATTTAAACATAATTGCTGTCGCCCTTAATGCACTCGCTCCCTCGTGAAACATGAATATATGAAGTGCAGCAAGCACAGAAGTCCGTGAACATTTTCCGGCTCTTTGTTATCTGCTGCTTCGGTTGGCGGTTGGCCTCTTGTAAACTTTTCATATCAAGTTACGTACTTGTTATTCTCGGAACACTTGCCACATTTCACACTCTCTGTCTCCCGGACTTTGGTTGTGTTGCCTTTTCTTTTCCAAAGATTTCCCAAGATTCCGAAAGGTCTGCAGCTTTTATTGGACTATTGAACGAGGCACTGCTGCAGATGTGATTGATGTGCAATTCTGTGGGGTTTATTCCAGTTCAGCCATTGTGCGGCGGCTTATCAGCTCGAACTTTTAATAAATGCATGCATCACTCCACATCCAGACTCTCAGTTCATGTCCTCCTATATAGAATCGTCCATAAATAAGTAGTTTCACAACGAGTAAGTTAGTTATATGTAACCCTCGAACCCAGACCAATTGTGATTTATACACGAGCTACTCATGGGAATAATCAGAATTCAAAAACGATTTAAAATAGGATTGTCGTAGGACGACCGTTGAGAGTCATTCTTGATTGACGTCAGTGGAGATTATGCCACATTTCTGTGGAGTCGAAGATTAAAAAAGCTCCGGACAGGGAGATTACTTTGTCAAACATGGGACTCTCCATTGCATAAGTCGAAAATAAATTCTAACTTTCAGCAAAGAAATTAGCATTCATTAAAATCTCTAACGAGTGTATCCGAAATGCCGCCCAGGACCCATAAAACTAATCTAGCACTGCTAAATTTCTATATAATTCCCATATAGAGAGTTGAACTCAGAGCTCTTCCTCTTTTTGCGAAAAAATAAAACTATATACGAATTTCGAGCGTGTATGTGTTTACCTTTTATGGCTTCTCGCATGGGTTTTTGTATTTAATAAACTGATTAGATAAGATAGATGTAGGTGAGCGTGGGGTGTACATTGGGAATTGGACTCGAAAAAGCGACGACTGAGCGGAGCGATAAGGGGAACCATGGCGAAACCTGTGCTTTTTTACCTGGTGGCCGTCGGTCAGAAAATAATAGCGAATCCAGAATCAAACGGATCGGGGCAGATTGCAAGGGCACGCGCTCCCAATTAGTTCAATTAATTGAGGTTAATGCGGAATATATTTATTGGGCCATAGCTCGCAATGAATTGATTGCAGAAATAATGACAATTTTGCTGTGAGTTTTGGTTGGGGTTTGGGGGTATGGGATGGGATGGGATGGGGATCTTCACGTACTCGGTTTCCTGTGATGGCCTTTAAATGGCCGTGTGTAACCATATAATTATTTGTCAACTAAAAATGGTAACGGACCCATTAAGGTGCCATAAGCCCAGTTGAGAATCGAGAATATAGTCGAATGAGCGATCTACCGGAGAGCGAGAAAATGAAAGAGAACAGCCCCATGGGGATTGTAAGCTGTTTGGCATTCCAGAGCTGGGACCGAGAGAGCGGTGACGTGAGCGCCATACAAAAGTGACTCAGGTGATAAACGAAGCGATCGCAATACCTTTCTGGCCGAAAGAGTTCATGCTGCCCCCTACCAGACCGATCAATGCTAACAGTGTTTACACCAAATATATTCATGCTTTTAGCCACTAAATCCACTCGAGCACACACAAGGTCATTCCGCAGCCAATTCGGCAGTTCAATAGTCGGGCTGCATTCGGTCGACCGAAGTGGCGTATACTTGTTAACTTTGCACAGGCACGTACTTATAGATACGACGAACGGCTCGGACTCGTACTCGTACTCCTACTACTGCCGTAGTATCCGAACTTTTTCGTGTTAGTTGCAATATTCAATCGAGCAACACGTCTGGAGATATGACGTGCAAATCGATCGCAGAGAGCTGAAGATTACACGTACTTTGGAGCCCGGACTACGGAGGTGGCGGCAGCGACGAGGGCGAAATTGAATATATATATGTATATACCGGATAGACGAACGGCCACAACCGATCGCTGGCGATGTCGTCGAACAACTGAGTGGCTGCAGTTCGTGTATCTGACGGATACCCGAAGAGCGCACGAAGAGAGCGATTCGTTGGCTATTCGTTCACGCTGGGCCTCTCTGGTCCCCCTTATCAGATGGTCCGCCTCCTGATAAGGAGACCTCCTCCTTTGAGAATGGCAAGTGTCAAACAAAAGAAAAACGAACAAGGGGATTAAAAGATTTTCCGAGATTGGCTAACACTTATCACAGTGTTTGCTCTTAACTGAAACAAAACGCATTAAAATGTATTAAATAACTGATAAAGCTGAAAACAGATTAAAGAAAACAAATTCGAAGAGAAAATATGAATTTGCAAACATTAACATCAGCTTCAACTTTAATAAATTAAATTAATTCGTCTTATTTCTTGGCCTAACATAATTTAGGAGTTGGTGCTCTTTTCGATATTAATTTTTTGTGTGTATTCGGAGCTTGTATTGTCTTAAGAAGTGAAACTAAGTGTACGCTGAAAACTTCAAGCTCTTATATTCTTGGTAAACTGATTAGACTCGTAACTTCACTTTGACCGCAATGTGTACTTAATCCAAATCCACCCGCGTAATCTCCAACTCCGGAACTCCACATATGTATGTATATCTGGCTTTAGCCATTAATCAACAACATTCGCCAGTGCGTGCTGCCCAAAACCGAGGCGTTGTAACGGTAATTAGAGCTAAGACCCCTTTTAGGGGCATGTCCAAAAACAACCACGGGTAAGAAGTGAGTGAGTTCAATTAACCGCCACGTTGATGGAGCATTACATTAATTAAAATTACACTAGGTACTGGATGGGGCTCTTTAAAAGGAATAAAGGTCAAGTGATAAAGGCTGCGGCGACATTCATGAAAAAAGCAAAGGGAAGCGCCGAAAAATTATTATTAATAAATATGAGTGTGTGCACCAGCAGTGCCAATTAGGGACAGATACTTGTGTCTCGGCACATGAGCAACATGTGTGTTCCTGCCCCGTTTACCTAACAGAAAAAGAAATATATAAACCTCTATGTACATACATATAAACGCGAGAATCTCCAGTACTTCAGCAGTAGGGAGAAGGAGCTATTGCCCCTGAAATGGTAGCAGGTGCGGCCACAGGAGCACTCGAAAAAGAATTTAATCTGGCTGGGAAAATGGTCCGACTCTCAAGGTCGAAGAGTGCTTCCTCGCGGTGCTGTGAGTCCACCCTCCGACAAAGAATCAAATTCGCCCAGGGGAAGGGGCGATCAAGAATAGCACAGAGGCAGCAGGCGACAAAAGATAATATTGCATTCCGTTTCCATTTCCCGTTTCCGGTCGGGTTTTGCCTGCCAGCTGAGCTAAGTACGGATCGTCCGGATCGTACGGATCGGATCGAAGCGAAGCGAAGGGGGCGGGAGTGCACGGGTGCTATTTCTGAACAGTACTCATATATTATATCTTATCTGGTGTACGGCGTCTGCAGCAGCGAATCATGAGGGGTGAGGGCAAGCTGAAGTGACAAAAACAAATATTACGAGCTCCAATAACAATAACGGACCAAGCTAGAAATGTTTTATTAAACTTAATTGCTGTTGCGAGCAAATATTAATTATCCTTTTTAACTTAATTTTCGACACTTGATACAGATAAATGCCATGTCATGGAATTAAATATATTTCAATAGAACTTATAAATTATTTATCAATGGTGTATTAAATTTAAAAATTAAACCTTAGGTTAAAACGTAAGGCCTTTTAAATATACAATCATTTTTTCGATAAAAGGCTCCAGAGTCCAGAGTCACTACAAATAATATCGTCTTCTATAAAATTAATCTTATTTCTTTGAATTTTTAACAGAAAAAAATTGTTGTTTTTTAATCATGTTGTTTTAAATAATATTATATTCAAATCATATTACATTCATCAACTTTTCAAATAAAAGTAATCGATTAATTTACAATTATTATTGGCCATCTCTACCGAACTGGTCTAACGAAATATCGAACCACAAAGGAAATCGAGGAATCGATTTTTCGATTGTATGGCATCGTCAAATTTTATTCAAACAATATTTTTGAGAAGAAAGTAATCTGAGCGTTTACCTTCACCTTACTTACCTTTTGAGTCACAGTCCCTGTAGCCCAAAAATATAAAAGGTTATAATAGGAAGAAAATTGAAAAGAAGCGCTGAAAAAATATCGCGACATAAAAATTTCGATAAAACGCTGTTTAGATAGAATTCTGACAACCCTAGCTGCAATTTGTGTATAAAAAACAACAAAAATGCCTGAAAGCGACGTGACTAAAATGAAGGTACGTGATTTATCTAAAACATGCGATTGTGTGTAACTTGGAATACCTTCCCTAGGTGGCCGATCTGAAGCGGGAGCTGAAGCTCCGAGGGCTCGCCGTGAACGGCAACAAGACGGAACTGCAGGACCGCTTGCAGACGGCGCTACTGGAGGGAGACATTTCTCTTGAAGACTCTGCCATAGCAGATGCCATAGACGACGACGATGTATCCCTAACAGATGAAGATGAGCACAAGTTGCTGGGCGTCGAGCATGATGACGTCGAAGATGAGCTGCTCAAGAGTCCAGTTAGCACTCCCACCACCGTGTCCGTGCCCGATTTGCTGGCGGACAAGGAGGAGACCTCGAGCACAGCTACGGATGTCACAGCTGTTCCGCCGGCAAAGAAAATTGTGCTCAAGCGAAACAATTCCTTGACAGTCACGGGCACTGCGACAAGTTCGAGCACAACGACTTCCAAGGAGAACGAAGCGCCCACCCCAACAACTACTGGCAATGACACTACGGCAGAGACCCCGATCAAAAAGCACAAGCCCATTGTGGTAGGACCAAGGGTCGATGGCGAAAAATCATCGGCGGACAAGAAGCTCAGCGAGTTAAGTGCTCAGGAGCGTTTAGAGCTGCGGGCCAAGAAGTTCGGCATCACGCCATCTCCAGCCGCCGCAGCTCCAACTGCGTCGCCGGCAGCGTCAGTCAACAAATCTTCTAGCGCCTCCATAACAGCCAACAAGGGCAACAAGGAGACGGATGAGCAGCAAAAGGAGGCCCTTAAACGTCGCGCCGAACGCTTCGGATGCGTTGTTCCCGACAAAACGCCCAAGGCTGCGGCCGATGAACGGTTGCAAAAGCGAAAAGAGCGATTCGGAGCAGCAGCTGGAGCTCAGGCTGCCACATCTGGTCCAACGGAATCGAAGGACGTATGGTCGGAGAAGGCGCGCGCACGCTTGGAAAGATTTAAAACCACCCCGGCGGCTGCCGCTGACCCCAGCAATTAATTACGTAGACAAGCAAGCAGAATCATAATTGTAAATCATTTCTTTCGCGCCCATGGAAGATCAATTCAATCATTCAATCATATATCTAGCCCCCGAATGCTTGTATCAATTAAGCAAATGTTTAATAAACGTACATTTCAATACTAGCCATCGCGTTAGCTCTTTGGATTTCACATGGTTTTTATTGGCTCTAAATTCAATGGCTTATAGATTTTCGGCTTAAAGGCTTATATATTTTCGTCTTCAAATGTGTGTATGCGTCTTGGTCTTGGGTTTGTTTTTGTTTTTGTTGTTGTTTTTGGAAAGTCAATAATCATAATATTAGTTTGTATAATAATATGCGTATGTTTATATATAAAAGTTACACAATACATGTGGGTTTGTCGTTGATGCGATCTGTGGTGGCCAGCGATTTCGGTATTGCGCGTGAAATAAGGAAAAAATTTGTTTGTGGCTCATCTGAGGCTTCTCACCGACGAATGAATTTTGGAACATAATGGATTTGACTTAAAATTAAAAGTAAGTTACTTTAATGTTGCGACCATCCAGACGGGACCCATCCATTAGCGCTGCAAAAGAAACCAGAGATCAGTATGTTTGGAATGTAGAATCACAAGCGTTACTCCTCCTCACCTATGGCTAGTTCGGCATCACGCTCCTTGAAGAAGCGTACCACGCCCACATCGTTGCCACGGATTTCGGCAAACTTGACGTCGCCAATCTCGCGGAACTTGTCGCGCAACGTTTGCCAGGTGCAGCTCATGGGAACGTTCTTGATGATAATCGTGTCCGACTTGCGAGCGCCGCCTCCAACATTGCCGGAGCCTACATTGGAGTTGCCCACATTGTTGCCGCCGCCTCCATAGATGTCCAGTTGATTGACCGAGTTGTAGTCATTACTGTCCAATTGGTTGCCACCGCCGCCGCCTCCTCCATTGCCACCACCGACACCGGAACTACTGTACGCATTGTATCCCACATTGCCGCCAGAAACACCGCCCCCACCGCTATAGTTTCCGCCAGAGCTGTAGTTATTGCCGCCTCCGGTTCCGCCGCTGCTATAGTTGTTCGACAGACCAACGTTGCTGCTGGCCAGAGGATCGTCGTTGCCTCCGGAGTTGCCAAGATTGAGGCCAAGGTTGCTTAGCGACGAGGTGAGCAGGGGGTTGCTTAATCCGGCTCCCTGGCTGCCCAGGTTGCCGACAACAGCGGCCAGCAGGCTGGGGTTGAGATTGTTCAAATTCAATCCACCGGTGCCAGAATTGTTGCCCAGACTCGGCTTCTGCACCGGAGCCACAGGCGATGGTTGCACCGCGGAATTATTGCCAAACATCACGCCAGTCAGGTTGCTCAACAGATTGGTAGCGTTGCTAACTGCGCCGCCGCCGCCTCCCTGCCCAGCAGCCACTGCCCCGAGCTGACCACCTTGTTGGACACCACCGAGCAGCTGGCCCTGGCTCTGACCTCCGTTGGGTAGGTTATGGGCCACGTCCCTTAGTGGCTCTCCGTTGGGTCCCAGGCCGATGCCCACACCACCCAAGCCCTCTGGAAGCTTTAGTCCCTCGTTTTTGTCCGGAATGCGGTCCAAACGTACAGTCATGCGTCTATCGAAGAGCATCTGGCGATCCAGCATGGATATGGCCTGAACGGCCTCCACGGGATGGTCGTATTCAATCACTGCAAAGCCACGACTATGGCCCTCCTTGTCCAGAGAAAGATCTACGCTCTGCACCTTGCCGGCCAGCTTGAATACCTGCTTGAGCTTCTTGTTATCCACCTTGTAGTCCAGCTGCAGGGAATTGAAAAGAGAAATTTTAGTGGTTGTGAAATTCCGATGGCTGTGCCACTGAAATTGGTTTCAAGAGGTGGTGGTGACCAGGCTGAATCGTCCCGCTGTCCTTGGCAAAACCATGCTGCTTGCTACGCTATGTTGGCGATAGATGATGATGAGAATCCCAGGAGAATAAATCCGTCCGCATGAGAAGAAACCGAAACCGAACCATAGCCCAAGATGACGCCGACGTCCTAAAGCTGCTGTATCTGCTTCATATTTATAACCCATTGCCCAGGAGGAGTGGTAGGAGTAGTATTCGCGGATTCAACATTTGCGGGGAGTGTCCAACCAACCAGATATACAAAAGGGCGAGTCGGGAACCATATCAAACTCGTTGTTGCTACCGATGATGCTTGAGTGGGTATCAAAACCAAGTAAACCAAAGTAAAATAATACTGATTAAGAGTGCTGCTGATTTCGAGAATGTCATGCCGAGGTAAACGATCCCAAGTCCGACACGAAGCCACAACATACAATAAGGAAGAGTTCTCTGTAGCATTTAATGCCTTTTCTCAAGTGTGGGTTCAAATTTTGTTTTTATGCAATACGAATTGACACGGCGTTTTTTTTTTGTTTGGACAAACAAACTCTATGGCGAAAGGAGCCCAAAGGAAAGGGATTGTTAAGGATGCGGGCAATATTCCAACCACGACAAGTAAACAGAGAGAGAGAGAGAGAGAGCGTCCGGAGGGTGTGATCATCTATCTACCTGGGTTATAAATACGAAACAGAGCCCGCCCCCCCCATAGGAAGTGTAAAACACACAACATCTTTTTTTACTTGGGTCCCGGCGGTCCAGTTGAATAGTTAACATAGGATTATTGGATTTTTATATTACAATATACTCACATTAGCAACAAAAACCTTATTATGCAAAGGTCCACTTATGCCAAGACTCTCCAAAAACGAAGCGGAAAGCCCATACAAATTGTAATTCGACGAATTATTATAGTCATTTGACATCATGTTAAAATTATTACGCCCAGATCTAGAAAAAGAGAAGCCAAATTCCAGAGAAAAACAATAACAAATAGCACAGCAGTTGGGTAAGCTTCAGCTACGACGGAGTATAAAGGATGTCAAGAGAGCCGCCCGCAGTGTTCACTCTCGCTCGAACTATACTCGCAGTTCACAAAAATCGAGCTAACTTTAAAGTCTGTATAAAGTGTGCTCCAGGTGAGAAGTTCGCAGTCATATATCGTAGATATTCTCCAGCATCCTAAATATAAGTATTTAAGAAATATTCCCTTGACTTTTATTACGACTAGTCTCTTAATGCCATCAACAAAAATCCGCTCTATGGATGGATGATCAAAACCTTATCACGTTGAAGCTTCAAGTGCGATAAGTGAGATCCAAAGTCGACTTAAAATCCAAAACACATAATTCGGTGGTAAGATCATTCATTCATCATCGTAGCCTAAAGTTAATATGAAGAACTGCGAATGTATTCAAAAACGGCATTTAGCATTAGAAATGAATATAAACATCTGGCTTCCTATACTGTCTCACAATCTTTTGATTACATTTAAAAAGATAATCAACTTCTAGCGAGTAAAAGCACTTCGTTGGGAATATTCTCCAGCCTAGGATACTAAGTTCGTTCCTTAAATATTCTTTTATGTAAATAATCCGCATCTGTAAATTTTTGGAAGAGGAGCCGCTTAACTTCGAACACTTTACAGCTAAAACTCGACGTACATTGAAATCCAATAAAATAAAAGAACTCTCGGCTCTAGGATTAGAAATGCATAAACGGCCACCACAAAAAGATTTTCACTCCTACATTCGATTCCTTAATATATTCCTGGTTTACATGCATACATGTTTCGAGATATCTAAAGTTGAACTATTCCGTTTTCATTAAAAAAACCCAACGGTAGGTACACATATGTACATAAAATTAAAAAAAAAAACCACTGCCAGTTGTGAAACTTGTGTGATATATGCGGCGTCTTACGAACTCTGCTTTTCTGCTCCACACAACATCAAAGAAGATACAATAGAGGCGCTATAGCATAGGGGTACTCACAATCTGTCATCGTCACGACGGGAGAATCCACGATCGCGATCGTCCATATGGTCGCGGCCACCGCCGCCGCCACCGTTGCCACCTCCACCACCGCCGCCGCCTCCGCCATTTCCTCCGCCGCCGGCGCCATCACGCACAATCCGGCCATACTGGTCACGCTGCTCGCCATGATCCTCCTTTACGACCAGCTCACGGCCGTTGACTTCGTAGCGGTTCATCTTTTCCATGGCCTTTTGCACATTCTCGGGATCCTTGAACTCCACAATGCCACAGCCCCGAGCCTTGCCGCTCTCGTCATGGAACAGCTGCACATACTCGATGGAGCCAACAATGCGGCGGAACAGGTCCTTCAGGTCCTGCCATCGGTAATCGTACGGAATGTTTGAGATGTACACCCGGCAGTTGCGACGCTCGCGGCTCCGGTCGCGGATATTGTTGTTGGCACCGCCTCCCCCTCCACCACCGCCGTTACCGCCCAGATTTCCACCGGCGTTCCCATTGCCGTCAGCGTCTGAGAAACGAGACCCACGCGCTCCGCGGCCACGGCGATCGCGCTCCTTCTCACGGTTCTCCACAGCGATGCCCGCATCCATGTTCATTGTTGACTGAAAGGGAATCGAATGCAAATGCACAGGAAATCCATGTAGCACGCAGCAACACGCAAATTGTCTGTAGCGGCATCACGAAAACAAGATGGCGGCCGCATCTACAGTTTTCTATTTAAGTGCGCCTTTGTCCACTTAACTTACCTGCTTGCCGATTAGCTTAGTTCACTGCGTTCCAATTCTTTGCGACTCTATTATAATTATGCAATATAAGTATTTATTAGAGATAAAATTTCGGAGATCAATAGCACAAAGTAGAATTTTTGCAAAGTTATTGTTAGGGCTGGGAAAACTTCTGAACGTGTTATCGGTATATCGAGTATTGAATCGATTTCGATGCAGTATTGGTATACCGATAGTTAGGTGTTTTTTTTAGATATTTATTATCATGGAATTCTGACCCGTTTTCACTTGGGAGCATTTGGCAATTCTGTACATGCTATATTTATATTTAAGCTTAATGTTTTATTTTGGAAAATTATAAATGCAATTGTAGCCTAGAGACTATTTGCATTTCGTGCTATAATTAAATAATGCAGTATAGCGGACAATTCACTATCAAATCACCAACCGTTTCTGTGCTGCATTCATATTTTTGTTGATAAGATACATTTAAATTTGCTCCATATTTGGAAATAAAAAATGTTTTTTTTTTTTTATTTTAATATCCATAATTCACTGAAATTGAAGATGGAATACAAATTGTTATAAATAATTTTACCGCCATTAGTTGGAGTTCATTTGATTACTTAAAAAAATAAATTAGATCTAAAGATTCTGTTAAATGATATTAAGCTGAAAAACAAATGAAAACATAATTGATAAATAGTACACACAATCGATTTATTTCGTTCCTTTTTGTATGGCAAAAATTAATACAAAAAATTAAATATTAAATGTATGTATGTATGTATAAAAAGCTTAAAGCAAACTATATAATGTAAATTTAATTGGCTGCTTGTTTTCTCTCCGATTGATCTGTCAGTATGGTAAGTTTAAAGAAAGGCCTATCTCAAAAACTCATGCGAATTACAGTTTCTGCATCTTAGCACCACAAAATTGTGTTTAACCGAACATAAATCTGATTTGTTTGTGCGACAATTGCCATGAGCTTATCGGTTGAGTTTGTTTGTTCTTTTCTATGATGAGTACTAAATGGAATTCTGCTCGTGCGTGCATGTGTGCAGGAAGAGAACGAGCTAAAGACTCGTTAGAATTTGTTGCTTAGAACCACACAATAATGGTGATAAGGAGGGTCAGGATGAATCTTCTGTTCTGTTTACATTCGTTTATCTCGGGTTTAAGCACGGGATTATCTTGCAAAGTACAAACAACATTGAATCGAGTTTTTAGGTCTGGCTTGAAAACAAATGGTTATAGCAGCTGAACCAAGGCAGTTACAACAGTATTCATAGTTTATATGTAGAGAGGTACATATTAATTTTCGTTTTGCTTCGTTCGTTCTTGTTTGTTTGTTATTGTTAATACTCTTAAAAGGGCGCCACGCAACCTTTCAAACGACACAAAACACACACAGTCACATCATTTCAACGTACATAAAACTCTAGTTACTTAAATTAATTACAATTTCTTTCTTTTTATCTGACAATTGCACCGACTAACACGCTCCCACATCTATGTATGTGCTCGTGTGTGTGTGTGAGTTTGCTTGGTAAGTGTACGTGGAGCAGAGAGTCCAAAATGGGCGAACATTTCGATCCCGAGACAATTCACGATCCGCGATCCGATCCGATCCGCCGCCACACATACAGACAAACAGGCGACATTTGAGGAAATAAAAAGTTAATAAAACCAATGCAAGGCCGTTTACAGCATTTTACATTTAAATCTACGATTCGGCTTGTTCATTTTGCGGCCCCTCCGTCCCTTGTTGTCCTTGTCTTTGCGGATCTCGCGCACCAGTGTGTAAAAAGCATCGTCCACGCCCATGCGCGTCTTCGCGGATGTCTCAATGTATGGAATGCCGTATTGTTTGGCCACCTGGGAGTAAAATATACACAAATAACGATAAGTAATGACTCTGCTTAAGTTAACAAAAACAGAAAGATCTTCCGCAAAAGTACTGAAGGTTATACCGGGCATGTGTCTTTCCTCTACCCACCTCTCTTGCCTGCTCGTTGTTCACGTTCCACGAGGCCAGATCACATTTGTTGCCCACCAGCACCATGGGCACCTCCTCTGCGTCCTTAACACGCTTAATCTGCTCGCGATAGGTGCCGATGTCCTCGAAGGACTTCGCACTGTTCACGGCAAATACCAGTAAAAAGCCTTCACCGGTGCGCATATACTGATCGCGCATGGCGGAATACTCCTCTTGGCCGGCGGTGTCCAGGATATCCAGCAGGCAAGTCTCTCCATCTACAAGGGCAAGCGCAGACGTGATGACTAATGTCAAGGAATTCACTTATTTCGGCGTTCGAACGCAAAACTCACCTATAACCACTTGCTTGCGATAGGAGTCCTCGATTGTGGGATCATACTCGTCCACGAAATGGTTCTGGATTAGCTGGATGGTTAGTGCCGATTTGCCCACGCCGCCGGCACCAACCACGACCAGTTTGTATTCCGTCATTTGGCGTCTGTATTCGATTGGCCGTAGTCGCAGTCACAGTCGAAGTCTCTCTCGCGATCGAAGTTCCTCACTTGTATGAGCCCGCAGCTGCAGTCTCTCTTCGTATCCGTGCCTATATCGATATATGGGTGTGTGTGTGTGAGTCGGGCTGCAAGTAGAGTAAATTATTAATTAAGATTGATTAAAATAAATTAAACGCATAATTAGGCACGAATTAATGCACTGAGTCACTTCGGATGGTGCTCACTCACAAACACACGCGCACGGCACGCACACAGAGACCACAAAGAGATCAATGACTCAAAGTGCTGCAGCCCCCAGGCCCTGCTGTATGCATATTAATTATTCCTGTCTCTCGCGCACAGCCTTCCAAAGATTAGTTATTGATCGACTTTAGAGCCATTTTGAATTGAGTGGTAGTTATCCGCTCTTAACATTGGTTTTAGTGTTCATTATTATTTTCTTTTTGCCTGCCGGGGACTGCACAGATGCGGACCTTCTTTGTTGCTGCCTTCTCGGCTAGCTCCTCCTTGTTTTTCCGCTCCTCTCTCCCTCGCTACACGCCTCAGATGCTGGGCACGTTTCACTTTCACGATTATCAGTTCGACAAGTGCAACAGCGGACAAGTGCGCGACTTGTGATTAGTGCACTGTAATTTCAATAACAATTTGCGGAGGAAAACAATAAATTCGTATCTAAATTTCTGCAGATGCTTCTTCTTCTACTTTGTCGCCATTTTGGCTTTGTGTCCTAGAGCTGTGAAAACATTGATAGCCATATCGATAACATCGTAATCTTGGAACTATCGATTGTGTTTGAAAGTCGCGATACCACAAAATACATATATTTAAATTGTGGATATTCTGGTTATTTGTCGCTGGGAAAAATGGAATTCTGGCTTGCCTTTGCCCTCGCCCTTCCATTGAAGAAAGTTCAACGGAACACAAACAAACGAAAAATATATGTTTCCACTATTTTATAGCCATAAACGATAGGTTACTATTCGACAGCTAAATTTGAGATATCGATAATAACGTGATTCTGTCGATTTCAACAGCATGGATAAATTGAAATTTAACAACTTGGTAAATAGAAACGTTTTTTAGATAATTTGCTTGCTAAACAATAAATATTCTCGCAGGTGATATCCAACAAGAAGTTGATCCAGAAGGCACGGGCTCAGACCATCGCCAAACTCGTCCAGAAGTTGAGAAAGTCAAAAGATGGTCTGGCCAAGAATCCAGACAGCGAAAAGGAGAAGATTCGTTTGCGAAAGAACACCGAGTGCTTGGCCCAGCTGAAAACCTTAAAATGTTTGGATATCGTGCGACAGTCCCTTCTCCAAGAAGGCACTAATCCCAATACAGTGATTGCTAGTGAGCGCTCCACTCCAGATGAACTTGGCATCGCTATGCTGCGGCTAAACAAAATCATGCACGGGTTGGTGGACACGTTTGTAGACGCCCTAAAGCTGAGTACCGACAAGGAGGCCAATTGGCGGGAGGAGATACTGGAGACAAGCAAGCGACGATTTAAGATCGAACGCACAGAGGAGAAGAAGAGGAAACGAAAGGAGCTGAAGGACCAAAAGGCACAGACAAGGAACCGATTAGAGTGGTTAGAACAGAATAAAGTGGCCAGAGCTAAGGGCACGGAGGTGGAGACTGAGGAAGCTCCCAAAGCTGGCTCGGTGGAAACTGAACAAGATACCGAAGCTGGGATCCAACCTGAGAAACTGAAAGGTCAAGTTAGTAAAAACGACGGGCCCACAAAGCCAGACAAACAGCAACCCAAGAAAAATAAAAATGATCGCAAAACCCTTACCAAAACAGTAAAACCTCAACGACTTTCACAAAAAGAATCGCTGACTGAAAGCAAAGAAAACAAGCAAAACTCACAGGAGAAACAAACACTACGAATCAAGCCAAAGGAAATAGAACAAAAGCCCATTAAAGTTAATGAAAAGAAACCTAAATCGCGATCAGAAAGAAAGCAAAGCATTGAAGAAGAGACAAAACAAGACAAAGATCGTCCCACGCACGTTGTTGATCCATTTTTCATCACTGAATCTGGGCAGCCATATTTGTCCACCGCTGTGGTTCTTTCAGAGGACAACGGGAGCGAAGTTGAGGAGGAGCAGAGGCCACCGCCGGTCAAAAGGTACCGAAGTGACGACCAACGAGTTAGTAATCATCGTGAAAGGCCTGAGAGACAGCCGGCGTTCGGTACTAAAAAACCACACGATGATCGCCATCCATCTTGGGTGGCCAAGCAGCAACAAAAACCCATCATTGGCGACTTTAGGGGTAAAAAGATCACATTCGGTGAGGATGGGCAAGCAGCCAAGAGTAATCCTGCTCACTCTGCTGCTGCCCCTGCATCCACAGAAGGCATGCACCCCTCTTGGGTGGCCAAGCAGAAGTGGAAGCCGAAAATCGCCGATTTCCAGGGCACAAAGATTAAGTTTGACGAGGATTAACAATAAACAAGCTAATGGTATTTTGATTTTTTAATTACTAAATAACTGCGCAAAGCTTTCAGCCTAAACGCCCACCTTGGGCACGTGGTGACCCCGCGCCTTGTCCTCGTTTCGCAGCTTGTCCACATTGACATCGGGGAACTTGCGCCGCAGCACATCCAAGTCAAAGTTGGGATTGCGTCGCAGGATCATCATTACCTCGTTGCGAGAGCGGCTGCAAAATGACATTATTTTTTATATTCCCTCTATAGCAAAGCTGTTAAAGAACTCACTTCTTAGCCTTGCGCTTGGCGTTGTATAGCTGCTCCCTGTACTTCAGCAGGAACCTGCTCACGGCCCTTCCCCCAAAGCCAATGTTGCGCGACTTTATCCATTTCAGGTTCATGAAGGGCGGCAGCACGTGTTCACACATTTTGTAGCTGACTTGCAGACCAAAGGCATTCTTTACCGCCTTCTGTGGACGCTCTCCCGTCTCTCCGGTCTCCAGTAGGTGATACGCCTTGTTGCGCTCTCGCACTACTGTCTCAAGGTTCTCCATGGAAATTTTCACCTGTGGTTCGGAGTTATAGATTTCGCCGAGTTCTACTGATTTGTTTTTGTTACCTTGTCGATGCGCTCGGGATTGGGAAATATTTCCATTTTGTCATTGCACTCGTGCTCCATTGTCATCAGCATGTTCCGCTCTTTCAGGAGTATGAACCAGAGCTGGTGAAGCTCCTTATTGGACTTGATGCGCAGCTCATCTGTACGCCAGGCGCGGCCCACCTTCACTTCGTTCTCGCTCCAGTGCTTCTTGTCATCGAAGAACTCCATAAGATCCCGGCGAGCGGGTGAAGTGTGCAGTTGAGCATGCGGCGTCTGCAGAGCGGCCGCACTTATTATATAAAAACACAGTGATTATTAAGTTAAAATTCTGAGTGAAGATAGCTTTCTTCAAAGGGAACTTACCTCCAGGCCTGCCATTGCTGCTTCGGAGCTGTGAGAAAGCTTCTCACCGTCGCTGTTCGCACACTTTTTGCCAAATTAAAACATTTTATTAACGTCGAAGACATTTTACCAACAGCTGCGCGACGAAATAGTGTGACCAGGTAAAATATTTCGAATGGATAAAAAAAAAAGATTCTTGAAACGTATTTAATTAATCATACAGGTGCCTTTAGCAGATTAAAATCTAGAGTATATTTTTATGTTTATGCAATTCTGCTAGTTCAATTTCCGCACTTTAAGTATGTGCCCGTTTTTCTGGTGACGCTTCCCAACACTGTTGGTGGTAAATTCTAAAAGTCCAGTCGCGGTCACACAGTTCTGGCAAGTTGCTAATGAAAAATCGAATTTTTCTTAACCGAAAATACACGGGCCGCGTATTATTAAAATCGACACTCGAGGCAGTTGCACAACATGCAATAAGAAAATGTAAGTGGCCGATCCCGCAAAAGTCCTAAGACTGGGTGGTAAAAAGATCGCTTGTTTGTTCTACCCTCTTGGTATGCAGGAACGCCAAGTTTTCTATGTGGGTGTGAGTGTGAGTGCGAGTGTGTGAGTGTGCATGTAATGGTGTTTGTAGCATTTAGTACACAAATTTAAATTGATAAAACTCGACAAAGGCAGTAGTGGTTCTAAATTGCATCTAGTGCATTCCCTGCCTTGCCAAGTGCTTATTAAATGTGCATTTATTACAGAAAATTCCGTTAATTTGCACCTATAAATGGGCGAGCAAAAAAAAAAAAAGATTCATTGAACGAAATGAAGCAGGGGGGAAAATACAAATCTAGAGCGATGTAGTAATAGGACAGTGTTGCCGAGCTGCTTGCTGCATCCAAAAGGCAGCAGCAGCAGCAGGCCATGATTTATCTGTCGGCGTTATCATACTGTTTGAGCTTTGTTCAAAAGAAGTATTTGCTCGGGCGTTTCGCTGCTTATTGGAACTTATATAAACTGCAGGCCTTCATTGAATTAAAAGGTCAGAGGGGAGAGAGCGAGTGAATTGATTGATCAATTTGGCGGAGGGGAGGATTCGATTGTGTAGGGTTTTCGTTTCAACCAGCTCTTCTGCCGCCTTTCGTGTTTTTCTCAATTCTCTCTCTCTCCGTATTTCGTAAGACTTCTGCGGTGAACGCCCAAAAACACAAACAAGTCGTTATGTTTGTAAGCCTGTCCGCCATCCGTGTGCTTCGTTGAATGTTCGCCCCTCTGCTTCTTGGTGGTAGTGGAGGCGGTTGCGACCAGGGGTTAATTTCTAGGTGTCGCCTCAATTATCCGGCTTCTGCATTGTCGGTCGTTTTATGTATGAGAATCCCTGCCTGATGGACGGCCTGATAGGCGACACTTGTTGCCCCTGTTAAGCGATGGAGCTTGGGATTTGGGATTAACAGATCTGTTAAAGTGCACAAAAGATTGGGATTTGTATATTCATTATTCATTATTATAATTTTAGCCTCAATGTTAATGTTTCTTTTTAAAAAGTAACAGGCTCACATAATATTTGCTAAATTTGAACAGTTAGTATTTTCTATGAGATTTTTATAATTATTTATATATTTATGTAAGTTACAAAATGTTTAATTTTCATACAAAAAAGCTCTTTCTTAATATTTGTTCATTACATATTTTAAGGTATGTGTTTACCCTTAATTATCTTATCCCTTATTACCAGTTTTTGTTTTCGTTTTTCCCTTCAACTGACTTAATTATCGCGCTGTTCATAGAAATAGCAACAAATATATAAAAATTCGGCTCTAACAACCTATAAAGCAGATCAAATAGTCTCAGGGGTTTCGACGTTATCAAGGCACACTATCAGTTAGTTCGCAACGCCCACATTATGGCGATTTGTACACTGAATGTGGCATTTTTTTCATACGAATTATGTTTATCTTAAAGTTTGCTACAGTTGAGTTCTTAATATTATTATTATCGTTGAAGCAAAGAAGCTTTTTAATGGCCAGTGTTGTTGTTTTTAATCAGAAACTATAAAAAAAAAACCAATGAGTAATGGGACATTGTAAAATAACGTAGTTAAGGTTACTTTACTATCTTTCTTTTATATAATTTCTTATCTAAATTGGGCTCACTGAACTTTGAATTGAATATTTAAAATAAATTTGATATGAAAATGATAATTTAATTAAAATTACAATTACATTGATTTAAGTTAGCATAAACTTTAACCTTAGATGTAAGCGTTAACTGTGTGCCTGGTTGGTAATGTGGACGCAGTGAGTAGTTGTGCTGTATTCTCTTGAAGCTCTGCTCCATTCATTAAAATGTGCGTGTGAATTGAAGAAGAAAGCCAACGAAAGTTGTTTGTGCCACATTACCGGCCGAGTTGTTGCAACACCACCGATCGTGTTGTAATCGTGTAAAATAAATGCAATCCGGATTGCGCAAAGAATAACGAGATGAGAAAAGTAATCGAACTGAAAAAAAGGAGCAGAGCAGAGCACGGAGCACCCACAGCCACCTCCTCACGAGGGAAGCATTACCAGGGCGACAGATGAAGTTGAATCTTCACAAGAAACCTCAACCCCAACATCTCCTTCTCTTTTATCCTTTCTCGTTTCCAAAGACCGAAGGAGAGCCGCATAAAATGTCACAAAAGGAATTGGCCGCACTGGTTGCTTCGCGCACCACTCGCAAGCGGACTGTTTCCTCGATCACTCGTTCGGAACCAAAGTCAATCATAGAGATACACATATCCAATGACTTGTCGTCGTCGTCGACCGCCAAGAGAGCTTGCCGTGGCGCAGAGAGCAAGGTGGTGGAAAGGCAGGAACTGCAGCAAGAACCAGAGAATCTAGGCCCAGCCCCTCCGCTGACCGAAGAGGAGGAGCAGCGGCACAACGAGTACCGCAGCAGCTGCTCAATATTTCTGCAAGATCTGCCCTGCTTCAAGCTGCAGCAGGCACAGCAGATTCCCAAGTGCAGGGAGTGCCGCAGGAGAAACACAGTACCCGGTGGAGAGGGCGAAGGCAGCACTGGCAACGATGTTTACTGCCGGTTCTACGAGTTTCGACGCCTTCAGTATAATGATAAAGGCGACTTGAGGGTGGCGGGATTCCCAAATCCGTATAGCGAGCCCACACCGGAGGATTATGCCATTTGGCAGCCAGATAAGAAAACTGCGCCGACCAGCGGCTTTATGGACATACAGGTTTGCAGGTACATCCTGCTCCATGCCGGCGATCAGTTCTGCTATTTGTGGCGCCAAGAGGCGGAGGCCCTGCGGCTGCACGAGAATGCCGATGGCACCATTGCCTGGAAGAAGGCTGTGCAGGGTATCCGGGAGATTTGCGACGTGTGCGACACCACGCTGTTCAACTACCACTGGACGTGTCGCAAGTGCGGCTTTGGGGTGTGCCTGGACTGCTTCAAGGATCGCAAGGATGGCAAGCAGCCGCTCCGACGCGCTGAGAACGCTCTGCAGAAGGGATGCGACGAGTACCACTGGCTGCTGTGCACCGATATCAGTGGCCCGCAGGAACACGCCGTCACAGAGCTAATGCTCACGCAGATCATAGCCGGAGATGCCCTAAACGTTTTGGGGAGGATGCTGCACGAGGTGCGGACCTTGTGGCAGGTGCCGCAGGTGTGCGGCTGTCTGCTGAGCAAGCAGTCGGTAGACGATGCTCAGCTGGACGAGCTCATCCAGGACATGATCAAGGAGTCGCAGCTGAAGCAGCACACCAGCTTCTCTTCGTTGGCCACCGAACAGAAGCTGCATCAGCAGCAGCGATTGGAGCAGCTGCACGCCAAGAAGCTCGAGTTTGCCCGCGAGCGAGGCATTGATTATGTGCCAGGACGCGTGTGGACCAAGGAGACCCTGGGAAAGGATCCCATCACGACGGCTTTTGACAATTTCAAGCACATCAATTTCTTAAGAAAGGGACTGGCTGGCCTGCGAAGGTTCCTCCCGCCGAGGGCCATGACTCTGGCGCACTCCACTCAGCTGGCACCCGGCGTTCCGCACGAGTGGCTATGTGACGGCAAGCTGCTGCGTCTCACGGACGCCATGCATCCGGATAACAGAGTCCTTTACCAGGAGGTTTGGAAGTGCGGTCAGCCCGTAATGATTTCGGAGGTGGCTCGATCCTTAAACTTGGACCTGTGGCATCCACAGGCCTTCTGCCGGGACTTTGGCGATAAGCCCAACGATCTGATCAACTGCCTGAATGGCAATCTGGTGCCCAATCAGCCGATGCGGCACTTCTGGGAGGGATTCCAGTGCATAACAAAGCGACTGCTGGACGCCAACGGCAAGCCCATGTTGTTGAAGCTTAAGGATTGGCCACCGGGTGATGATTTCGCCGAGATATTACCCACCAGGTTTGCAGATTTAATGAAGGGCCTCCCCATGCCGGAGTACACACTGAGAACTGGGAATCTAAACATTGCCAGCTGTTTGCCCAAAATGTTTGTGCCGCCCGACTTGGGACCGAAGATGTACAATGCCTATGGCTCGGCTTTGCATCCGGATAAGGGGACGACCAACCTCCATTTGGACATATCGGATGCAGTCAACATAATGGTTTATGTGGGCATACCGCAGGATGAGGACAGCAAGCCACAAATGGCGGCCACCCAAAAGGCCATTGCCCTCGGCGGCTGCGATTATATAACCAGAGCTCGCTGCCAGAAGCCGGATGTATTGCCGGGAGCTCTATGGCACATATTTCCAGCACGCGATGCTGACAAAATACGGGATCTTCTCAATCGCGTGACCCTGGAGAAGGGCTTTCGCTTGGAGCCCGATCACGATCCAATTCACGATCAGAACTGGTATCTAGACGACAAGCTGAGGGCCCGTTTGTTCAAGGAGTACGGCGTTGAGGGACACCCCATTGTCCAGTGTTTGGGCGATGCAGTCTTTATACCCGCTGGAGCTCCCCATCAGGTGCAGAATCTGCACAACTGCATCAAGGTGGCCGAGGACTTTGTCTCGCCGGAGAACATAACCCACTGCTATCATCTCACCCACGAGTTCCGGAGGCTCTCGCATTCGCATACGAATCACGAGGACAAGTTGCAAATCAAGAACATCATCTACCATGCCATCAAGGACTGCTGCACCATCCTGACGCGGGCATTGGATGAGCGAATTGATGCGGAAATGGCCAAGCTAAAGGCAGATTAGAGATCATCTCCCACTTGATGTTTTTTATTTATTTTTTTTTCTCATATTTAATTTCAATGTCAATTTTCTATTACTAAGTTCAACTTTTAAATTGTCAATAATTCAGAAATAAACGTAATAATCATACAATATTTGCTCTTAATGTTCAATGAATTTTTAAATGCCGAGTACTTGGTTTTTGAAGGTAAAACATTTAATATGATTTTATCCTTTGTATTAATAATTTCAGTCAATAGCTTAAAAGACGAAAAAACGTTCAAGTTACATCCCATCCGTGTGTCAGCGACAAATGCATGCTGAGGACGGAACGGAAACTGATGATGAGGAGTCCAGTCCAGACGACTGTCAGTAGCATTGTACACATCGTACTGCTGTGCTACAAATAGGTCTTTAAAGCTCAGCGAAAAAGTAAAGTCAATTACAACGCCAGAAAGCCTTTTACACGAGATATATTAATAAACTAGCCCTGGGATTGAAAAGCTTCAAAAACCAGCAAGATGACGGTGGATTTTAACGACTATTTTTGGGTAAGTCTGCTATTTAATTTGAAATTCATTACGTTAAGGGGGTCTACTTACGATTTGTTTTAAATTCAGATTTTTTTATTATTAAAATATAGAGGATCTGAGGAATATGCCATATGAAGGGTTTTGTAAAATTCGCATTCCTTCACGGGTAAACGAAGCCCGAAAGATGGCCACCTCCATACGTTTCGACCATTTTTCCTGTCTTTAAACGCGTTTTCCCGAAAATTACCTATTTTAAATTTTCTGTTAGTAATTTTCTTCCAGTAATTTTCATCGAATCGAACCAATTTTTCCACACTTCTTAATCAAACAATTCTCTATGCTTCTCTGAATACCATTTTTTTTTAAAATTATTTGTTTAATTTTTACACCCTCCAACAGCTGAAAAAACATGGTTGAAAATTTAACTTTTTACAAAAAAATGTATATTAAAAACAATTTTTAATTTAACTAAAAATCGTACTCGGAAAAAAATGTAAAACTGAAAATAAATAACATTAATTTTTCTCATTTCATGCAAGTATAAGGATAGTTATGATACCAGAAAAATGACCCCTAAAATTTTGATGACCCCACTTTGACCCCATATAAACAAAGAATGATTAGCTATACACACTTAAAATTTTAAATATTGTTAAGTTTAAAGATGTACAAAAGTAATAACAAAAAAAATTGTCTCATTATCTTGTACAGTTTTCTAACAATTAATTTCTGATTTTCTGAATTTCTTGTAAGTAGAAGACCCCCCTTAAGTATCCTTTCTGAGCTTGGACAAAAAGGTTCTAATAATAAAAGTCTAAACAGACACCAAGTCTATGAACAATTTTATAATAATTATCTTTCTTTTATCTTTCATTTGCAGGGCGAGAAAAACAATGGCTACGACGTCTTATATCACAATATGAAATTCGGCCTGGTGGCCAGCAAGGAGTTGTCAGAGTTTCTGCGCGAAAAGTCCAACATCGAGGAGCAGAACTCGAAGATGATGTCCAAGCTGGCCCACAAGGCTGGGACACTGAATAGCACCTTTGCTCCTGTCTGGACCATTTTGCGGACATCGGCTGAGAAGCTCTCCACTTTGCACTTGCAGATGGTGCAGAAGCTAACGGAACTGGTCAAGGATGTGGCCAAGTATGCCGATGAGCTGCACAAGAAGCACAAGTCCGTCAAGGAGGAGGAGTCACAGACCCTGGAGTGTGTCCAAGCAATTCAGACATCAACGGTGGCAGTGCAAAAGTTACGGGATTTGTATGCTGCCAAGGTCCAGGAACTGGAGAAGTTGCGAAAGGATAATGGCTCGCACAAGGATGCCGAGAAGCTGGAGAGCAAGCTCAAGAAATTGCAGGAGGAGTACAAGTCACTGCTGGACAAGCATAATCCCATTAAAAATGAGTTTGAGAGGCGCATGACGCAGACGTGCAAGGTAAAGTTAAACTTTTGTACCGCATTTAATCTTATTTCTTATGATTTTCTTATATTTTTCTTAGCGTTTCCAAGAGATTGAGGAAGTGCATCTGCGTCAGATGAAAGAGTTTCTGTCCACTTACCTGGAAATGCTGCAAAACAATCACGACATGGTGGGTCAAGTACATTCCGATTTCAAGAGACAATTTGTTGACATGTCCGTGGACAAGCTCCTCGAACAGTTTGTGCTCAACAAGTACACGGGCCTGGAGAAGCCAGGTAAGTACGAGATTTTAAATTATTTTTTAATGCTTTTCCATTAATATTTGTATAGAAATGCCTGAGCTTGAGTATGTTGCGTTGTCCAGTGGCTCGCGACTTCAGCAGCCGCAGACATCGGCCACCGCATCGAACTCGAACTCGGCCACCAGCATTCAGGCCGCCCTTAGAGCTGGTGGCGGCAATGCAGCAGCTGCCACCGTTTCGGGTAGTGTGGTGTCCATGGATCAGCGCGGCGATGCCTTGGGCGCCATCTCTCTTGGCAGCGGGAGTGCGGCCAGCGGTAGTATTCCCTACACCGAGGATCCAATACTCGGTGGAGCTTTGGGCTCACCGCGACCCACATCACCGGACATCATGCTAGGAGCCGCCAGTGGACAAGCGCAGCCAACGGGCAGCGGAGCCACACAGTCCACAGTGAAGAGCCTGCGCTCCTGGTTTTTGCCAACTGCCAAGCAGCAGCAGTCGTCGACGGGCGCCAGCAATTTTGGTATGAGCGGGAGTGGCAGCAACAGCAATCCAACCACGACAACAACAGCAACAACAATCAACAGTAGCAACAATTTGAACACCAACAACACAACAACAACAACTACAATAGCAACAACAGCAACTGGCACGAATAATCTCACCAGCAATATTATCACCAACAAAAATTCCCCTAACTCTGAGGATACTAGCAATCAAGGTTCATTCTCTTTGATTTTCTTTTTGGTTTTCATTTTGGGTTTTTATGTTTATGTTGGTTCTGTCCTTCCTTCCGGTTATAGTTTCTCCTGTTTAGTTTTACCTGATTATCGTACCTGTTTCTCTTGTAACATATTTTTCTTATCTGTTTTTAGATATATATTTTTGTGTACGTGCTAAAACTCATTTGCTTTTGAGTCAATTCAATGTTGTTCATAAACATAATTTCCTTGTACTCACATAATTCTCTATATTTTATTTAGCGAAAATAAGACAATTTTCTCTTATTGCTTATTAATGTTGAATATTGAGTATAAGCGAAAACTCAGTTTCTTTATGTTTTGGGATGTCCGAAAATATTGATATATCAATTCTATATATCAATATTTGAATAGTGAAAGTCTATATATAATATATCTCTCTTGATTTATCTCCCTACCTATGTATATAATGGTTTCAGTTTTTATTTTTTGTTAGTTGAATTCTATCCCAAAATTGTACACTCAAACACCAGCCAAAGCAAGCAAATCAATCAAACATTTGTCGGGACTATTGCCTAAACTATTGAACACACACACCACCTACACACACTGTCATAAGCACACACGCGCACACAAATGCCACAAAGCCGTTGAACTAACAGCACTAACACACAATTCTCTCTAAATGCTTCCATATACGTCTTCCGCATTGCTTTGCCAACCATCCACCCATGCGTATATCCATCCATCCATCAATATATCCATCCATCCATCCATACATCCCTTTACCATCCATCCATCCATCCATCCATCCATACATCCATTCATCCATTCATCCATCCATCCATCCATCCATACATCCCTTTATCCATACATCCATTCATCCATCCATTCATCCATCCATCCATCCATTCATCCATCCATCCATCCATTCATTCATCCTTCCATTTATCCATTCATCCATCTATACATCCATCCATCCACCCATCCATCCATCTATCCATACATCCCTTTATCCATCCATTCATCCATTTATCCTTACATCCATGCACCTATCGACTAATCGAAAATCAAAACTTTAGACCAGGCACAGCAACAGCAACAGCCGGCGGCAACAGAGGCCTTAACTCCCACTGCTACTGCGACGAAAAAGCAAGCATTGAATGCAACGACAAGCGAGCAGCAACTATCGAAATCATTAAATGAGCAAGAGCATCTGCAGCAGACGGCGGCAGCTTCTTCAGCTTCAGCTTCAGCAGGAGCAGCAGCCGCAACAGCCGCTACAACGACCACAACGTCCAGACGTGCAACGTCACTTTTAAATATATTCACATCGAATTCTCAGGGTAAATGATCCAAGATCCAAGAATGTCAATGAAAGTGAAAATGGGCCCCCGAATCCGAGCACCAATCCCCTTCCCAATTATTACTAAAAAACATCCTAAAACGGCCAAAAAATGCATGCATCTAGGCTTAAATGTTAAAAGGCTTTTCTGTGTGCTGCTGAGCTTATTATTGTCATCTCTCATCCCCAATTAACATTCAAATCATTTTGTAAAGCATTCTTATGTGGCGGTGTTTGAGTTCTGAGTTCCGAGGAAGAAGTTACATTTTAGTTCAGACTGTAAACTACGCAAGAGCATCTTTTAACACTGAAACCACCTGGAGTTTAGTGTCGGAGATGTGTTACTTTTTCTATCTTTCCTGTGCGTTCTCTTAGTCCTTAGCTCTCTCGCTACTAAGTCATTCGTTGTTAATCCGCATAACGATTCCTAAAGTAATAATAAAACTATATTTCCCCGACAGTCTCTGGTATTTTACGAAGTCGTCGCGACAAGACGAAAACCAAAAAGGCAAAGAAAAAGAAAGACAATGAGGCTGCGGAGCACATACAGGAGGAGCGGCTGACCAGGTGAGTGGACTTTAAATTGCAAACTTTACCCGATTAGTTCCCATTTCTCTTGCAGTGCGGATCGAGCCAACAATACGCTGCTGGACTACGACGACCATGGCCGCAGCATGAAGACCCAAAACTCCAGCGGTAGCAGTGCAGGAGGTGGCTTGGCCGCCCTGTCGGCCACTTCGGCCCAGGGCAGCGTGGATTCGGCGGGCGCCAGCAGCATGGGCGGTAGCGGAGGAGGAGCAGGAGCAGCAACTGGCGGCAGTCTGCCCAATGCAGCAGGTGCCCTCACGACCTCGGCCTCGGCTACAGGGGCTCCCGGCGGGGGCTCAAGTGGGAATGGAGCAGCCGCCGGCTATGAAGTGGATGAAGAGGGCTTCAGCATACAGCCAGCCAAGGAGATAGCCTGGGAAGAGGGTCAGGATAAATGTAAGTTCAAGTCATGAGAATGGGTTTAGAGAGGAATTGATAAATAATTCGTCTCTCTTTTAGCTGGCAGTTTTTACTCCGATTCGGATACGGATTCGGACAACGACAAGCAGGAGCGCCGTATTCATGTGAGCATCAAGCCGCTGAAGAATGGCCAGGCACCGATGTCCGCCAGCGTGGACGAGCTGCGTGCCACTGTTGAAAATATTTCTCTGTCTCCAACGGGAGTCTTTTCGGTGAGTTCACAACTCTTTTTTAAACTTTTTGAAAACGAATTAATTCTTTACTTATTTCACACATCAGCATCACAGCCAGCAACTGCAGGGAGCGCGAGGAGCTCCAGCGTCGTCGTCGCGCCAACAGTCGCCGGAAATATCGAACGCCTCGACGCCCACGGCCAGTGTTCATCCGTATGCCCCGCTCCAGAGTCCCACGTTGTCCAATAACAATAACAATGCCAACACCACGACCAACAACCGCTACGCGGATCTGGGCGATATCTTCTCTGAGCTCGGGGATATGAGCATGTCCGCACCAGCATCGGCGACGCTGGGCAAACCGCCAGGCAGGCAAATACCCACACCGACATCGGCGACATCCACAGGGGGTGGGGGTAGCAGCATAGCCATACCGCGACCGCCATCGCGACGCTCTGACATGATAGCCATTGGACCGGCGGCGGCCACGGGGGGCGGCGGGGGCACTACTGCCCCTGGACGCGGGCGAATGTCCCCGGCTCCAGTGACGACGACGACGGCCATGAATCGAGCGGAAAGCATTGGCAGTCTGGAATTCCGCACAGCCATCGGTGGCGTGGGATCATCGCGGGGACCCTCGCCGCTGACGATCGGTATATCGGACACCATACCGCTGGCGGTGGCATTCCATGAGATCATTCACGCCTATTTCCGGGGCAGCGATGAGTCGCGGTGCCAGGTGAAGGTGTCCGGTGATATGATGCTATCATTCCCGGCCGGCATTGCCGGCCTATTAGCCAATAATCCCAATCCAGCCAAGCTGGGTTTTCGCATTAAACACGTTCAGAACTTGGAGAATATGGTGCCCAACGCGAAACTTGTCCAAATGTAAGCGGAAACTGCTTAACTCTTAATGAAATGAAATTGTAATTGTAATTTCTTGAATCTCCAGAGATCGCCAGCAGTCTAGCAGCCTGAGCACAATGCTCGAGTTCAACATGGGGGCCTTGACGGCCCTGCTGCGTAGGCAGGCGGAGAACAATCCAACGGCATCCTACTTCAATGTGGACATACTCAAGTATCAGGTGCGCACCAAGCCGGGGGCCAGCTCGTGTCCCTTCCAGCTGGTCAGCTATTGGAAATGCGAGCAGAGCTACACGGCCCTCAAAGTGGACTACAAGTACAATAATCATGCCATGGCCAGTGCCTCGCCTCTGCTGAATGTCACGCTCTCGGTGCCCGTCAACGGTTCCGTTCGCAATGTCCAGTCCAAACCGCATTCTGCCTGGTGAGTAAAAAAAAAAATAGTTTAAAATTCGCTTTAATTCTAAATTTTAACCTATTTTAATCCCTCTTCCATAGGTTGGGTGAATCGAATCGTTTGGTGTGGAACTTCACCGACATATCGCAGAATTCGCAAGACGGCGGCGTGGGCACTCTGCGAGCCCGATTAGAGCTCAACGATGGTCCTTCGACGCCGGCGCTTCTGGCTACGCAGTTCAATTGCGAAGGCACTACGCTCTCTGGCATCGAATTCGAGCTTCAGGGCAGCGGGTATCGCCTGTCGCTGGTTAAGAGGCGCTTCGTTTCGGGTATGTCTTAATGGGGACCAAATGACCAAGTGTGTCTCAGATCCCTGAGATTAATGGATTTATTTTTTTGTTGTGTGTATTTACAGGCAAATATGTGTGCGAGGGCGATGGTATACGTAGTGGAGCAACGCCCACTCCGCCGTCAGTGGGCTCAACTAGTCCGTATTCGGCAAAGTCAAATTAAACGCTGCTCCCCCGACTCCAAAGACAGCGAGAACGGGGCACGGAGACGGAAAATGGCAATATGGCAATAGGCTCGTGAAAACCTAGAGAAAATTTTTGTAACTAAGCTTAAATACGAGACAAAAACACACACACGGATACCCAAACACAGGACAAGTGGGCGCCTTATAAGTTATTTCTCTGTGAGCTTTTTATTATCACCCCTCCACAATCAATTCCTGGTCGATCTGATTTTGCAGACAGGCTTTAACTTTTTGTCCGAAAAACTTGAGAGTAGATAAATTTTTGTATGCCACAAATTTAATCAGAACGGAAAGGAACGGGATGTGTGGCGGGTCTCTATATATTATGATGTATTTTTGTACACACACGAAATTCTGTTTTCACGCGTAATGTTGAATCTGCCGGCTGGGGGTCCGCCGAGTGCTGCGAATGCTGCGGGTCGGGCTCCGCTAAATCTGGATGTATTATTTGTTATATATACACACACATTAGCATACTGCTAGTATATATTATTGAAATGTATTTATTATGTTTAACTGAACGATATTGTAAATGTAGCTATGTAGATATCTAAAGCAAACACACACACCGAACGAACGTTGATTTTATGTTCACTTTTGTACACACACAACAACAAACAACCAAATCCAAAAATGTATTAAATGTAAGAAAGAAAAAAGAAAAAGAAACCTGCAATGTGTCGTCTTGCTTGGAATCTCGGTGGCTTTTCGCTTTCGTCATAAGGCTGTGTTTACCTCGTCGGAGCAGCTCATGCAACCGGAGTCAGAGTTGTCGTGCTGCTGCCTCTGTTTTCAGCGATTGCCGTTTCTCCCTCGATCAATTAATTATCAAATTTAGGCAAAGAACATGACAAACAGGTTTCGGTCTCTTTTCGGCGACAAACACAACATAAGATATACGTATAGGAAATTAGCAGCGCTTCGAAAATAGAATAAACATCGGTTGCCGAAATACACGGGCGCCAACAAATCATCAGAAAGAAATCATTAAATTGTGGGTGTACCCCCAACTAGTCAAAGATCGCTGGGGAGCATTAGCCTAAAATTTAATTTGTAAAATTTCTGTAAGAAATTCTGAAAAGCACAAGGCAGCTGTCGTCTCGCTGGTTTTTGTTTTGCTATTGAAAGGCGGTGGTGACGTCAGGCCGCCACAAATTGATCTCAAGGTCGGAGTCGACGGACGCGTTTTCATTTCACTTGGCACACTTGACTGTGGGCTGTGTTGGCCACCTAAATACATTGCATTAAGCGTCCACTTTTCATATCTGGTAGCTTGTATCTTTTGGAGCAGGCGGGAATGAGCAAGCAGTGAATCCAATGGATGCAAGGGAGTACACGAACCGTGTTCCCTCTTGCTGGCTTGACCATAGAGATCTCAACGATGTCAAACGATAAGATTGAATTACAAAACAATTGTTGCTCCGCGTTGTTCATACATATGCATATGGTTATATGGTATTATATTGTATATTGCTCGTGGGTACATATATACAATTAATTGTTCAACAAAAGCCAGAGGCGACTCAACAACACACATGTCTGTTGATATATGACATTAACAACAGCCCTGAAATGTAGAACGCGCAGTGTCTGTGTTTTTAGTTAGATAACAAATTTTTAACTGATGCTGTTTGCTACTCAGTTTCTCAGTTAAATTAATAGTAAACTATCTTTATCTGTTTAACAACATTGCACTTTATTCGTTTATTTATATTGACTGCATTAGTAAAGCTTAAGTCTATTACGCAAATACATGTTTAGATGCATGTTTAGATATTACTGGTATAAATTAGGGGACTTGTGGGGGGGTTTATTCAACAACTTTCTAACATTAACATTAATCCATTTTAAATTATCTGATGTACATATATTAGTTTATTTCCGTTTGTCTGGTCTGACAAGCGCACCTTGTGTAGCCTAAGGGATATATATAAATACGCACACACAACTCACATCTATATGGTTTTTTTTTTTTTTTTTGCTAATAAAACGTCAACTTTCGGTGATCAATTCCAATTCTCCGCTGCACAGTGGAACTAGTTTCCTAAATCATAGCTTTGTTTATACCTTCGGGAATATAAACAAATATGAATTGGCACCTTCCACTAATTGTTATCAGGCTTTTTGGGTCCGCATCCACTTGTCCCACTGTGCATTTAGTCAATTCAAGTTGATAATACACACATGTGTGTATTTTAGCTTTGCCATAAATATTGCCGCCTTCTCGGAGTGTGTGCGTGTCTACGGCTGACATCATTTTCTGTTAACATATTCGTAGTTAAGCTCATTATATCGCAAGACATAATTTCGTAAAGTGATTAGTTAGTACATCGTACAGCACTGGATGAATTCCATTTAGCCTGCAATGGAAAGATGAAAGAAGAAATTCGTTTAGATCGTAGCAGCAGCAAGGTCATAAATCCCCCATGTACTATATGTATAGCAGTTGCTTAATTGCAGATCAAATAGATCATTCGATCGGAAAAAACAATGGAAGCCCCTCGAGGCTAAATACCAATTGCGGTGGGGCCCCTATTTTTAATAATATTTATTGTATTTTATTTTCAGACCTCTCTCGGACATTATTTACAGAGTATCTTTTATCCCAGCACCCCCCTTATTGGGAGAGAAACACGAATAAATAGAGAAAATAAACGCAAACGCGTCTGGAATTAATTTTGGTGTGTTCGGTTCGGTTTTTCTAAAATGCGCAATTGCCGCCCGCCTTGGGTTCGTATGAATTTATTTAAACTTTTGCGCTATATACTTGGGTACGCAAAATCAATTTCTACGAATGTCTGTTTATTTGCATATATTTTGGCTTTATAGTTCAAGTGAAAAATTCCATAGAGATTTAAGGTGGAATAGGACGACCGACCCAACGAGTTTCTTATCAAGTGATTCCAAAATATCTTCAAGAGCTCTCTTTGGCATAAACAACACGTTAGGAATTTATGATTTTCGGTGGGCAGATCTTTTTTTAGCCCTCCCCCCCCACACCTAATTTGTAGCCAAATGTTCGGCACCACTGACTGGATCACCTGGCCGGCTGATAGCGAACATGCTCGTCCGTTAAGTAAGGTAAGGTAAGTAATGAAAAAATGAAAAAGTTGCCTCTGTAGCATGGCAATGCACAGTTAAGCGCTATAGGCCTTATCGGGCGACCTCAGCTCATGACCGTGAAAGAAGGGAGAGGGGAGGGAATTAATCAAATCGAAAGAAATACCAAATTGGGCTACCAGCTACCGAAAACATAGGTGTGGTCCTTTCGATGAGA
>VNJT01019615.1:0-35963 GCA_008042655.1 Drosophila burlai
TTAAAGCAACTCAAATTTGGCGAGTATGTTTAAATTATTACTCTTCCATAGCTCTATTATTGGTGAAAAAGTTGAGTTCGGTCAACTTTTCATTTTCAAGATAATTGCAAAAAACTACCGATGTCGCACGGGACAAAAAATGGAAGTCGTTTTGTCGGCCTACCGTTTAAAGTCAAAGTTTAGCGAAACCTAAAGGAATATTTTAATAAGTCTAATTTTTAAATGTTGTGCCATCATTTATCTTAATAATGTTTTAGTCTTAAAGCAAAAAGATCGTTTACTTTTTTTTTAAATTAACTTTGTATCGATGTCGCACGGGACATGTCGCACGGGACATGTTTTTCCATCGTACTTTTCATTATGCTTTTTTACTATTTAAGTAAATCAGAAAAGTATAAATGTAGTCACTTTTGACTCTTTGCAATCTCCCAGTGATGATAGAATGCCAAAGTCCAAGCATAATTCCTCTGCTTTGGAATTTTTTAACGAAACACAAGATGATCTTATTTATGGTGTTTTTCATCAAAATAGATGAAAAATCGCATTTGCGCGAGTATGCCTTCGAATATTTCGAAATTTGTTTTAGAATATGTTAAAGGATTTTAAATTTGATCAATTGGAACATTTCTTAATGTTACTATGTTAAAAATATTAATTTAAGAGCATATTTTCTGTTTGTGCTGCGGTTGACCTTCTCGTGGAATTGCCCATATGCATATGTATCTATATTGAACATGAACAATACACCACAACAACACTTTCAAATTCCGAGACCTTAAACCACGAGCACAGGTAAAGAATAATTAAAATATTTGCATATATTAGGTTTGTCTATGCGCATTTATATAGAGCACCTAGTAACCTTAGATTATAAAAACTAACTATCACACTCACCCAGTTATCGTCCGCTGAATCCTGTCCAGATTTCCGCAGGTAGCACGTGGAAGACTCAACCGATAGCTCCGATTCGTCGAGGATCTCTCGGGGACGCGGACTCATGGCGACTTAGGAGCCTGGTGGGTTGGAATTTACAGAATTTACAGCTCGGTTAGAGATCGTGAGAGCATGATAAATATATGTTTTTGGCGCCAATTGCCAGATCCACGACCCCCCTTTTCTATTTCACAGAAAAGTGCGAAAAGCCCGACGAGGTTCCCCAAACAAAAGGCTGCTTGAGTGGTGCCAAGTGGGAGCGTGTTGCCATGTTGAAGCGGACAAAGAAAGCGTGCTTCACTCTCTATCTCTCGAAAGCCCCTCTTTCGTGGCTCTTCATCGTAGCGGCTGTCTTCGCAGTTCAATCGATTATCGCTAGAAGAAACCTTTTCCTAAAAAGGTCTCAACAGCAAACATTTTGCGGTGCTGATTTGCAAAGACGTATGTATGTATATAAAAAATATAACGATTTAACCAGTTTTTGAATTAAAAATGGAAATACTAGGTAAATTAATTGAAATGCATTTTCATGCATCGGGTTTCTCATGTTTTTCGAATGAAAAATTCAATACATTTCATAATAAAATTGGCTTAAGCTGTCAAAACGATAATCCAAGTATTTTGTAAAACAAAACTAATCAGATTTCTCTCAGTGGGCCAAGCACAAGCACCAAGCACAAGTCATTTCCACGACTGCAATTTTTCGGTTTATGTTTTTTTATAGCACACACATTTCTCTAGCACCGAAGCGTTCCCCTGTTTGCATAACCAAAATTTTTAAAAAGTTTTCCAGGTCAATCGCCCAACGAGGGGCAACAGCTTTTGCACAGCACGTGCCCCGCGCACAATTGCAGTTTTATTAATTAATGCTCCGGATCGATCGCTCTGTCCCGGATAACCTTCAATTGAATTTGATTTACTTGGCTTTCTGCGCGGATCGCAATTTCACTTCGAGGGCTGAGAACTTCTCGCGAACACCACTCACAACGCGGCAAAAATATCAACTGAATATTGCTCGGGCCCCAAAAGAGATCGCTCCAATCCGCACTGAAGAAAGCCCCTAAGAGAGTGCGATCGGGGCAAAAAGCTCCGCGCGCATGGCTGTTTGTGTTTTAATTGAGTCTTTTGAATTGATTAAATACTAATTTAGCATGCTGTGGCCGTTGCCGCCATCGGTGATCTTACACTGCGAGACGTCTGCTGAAGCACTTCCTGAATATTTAAAATTTAAATTTCATTTGTCATTGCACTCCGGATTAAGTTAAGAGAGGCTTGGAACAGGGATCTAAAGAGTGGATTTGAGCTGCGGGCTTTTTTAAAAGCTTTCGAAACTAAGTTAATGAAAAAAGTTTCTAAATAAGCAATATCTAAGGGTATATTTTAAAGATTATTATAAAATCAAAGTATTATTTTAGCTTTAAAATGAATTATAAAATATGTAATTATAATCAGGCAGAATTTGTTAGGTTAATCATAAGAAACTCGTTTTGTATTTTAAAGCTAATGTCTGAAATTAAGTTAATTATTGGGACCCCCTTTGGAAACTTTCTGTATAATTTCAATAATAAACCAAACTAATGTATCCCAATACATTACATATAATTATTTGCCTTTTCTAAGCTCTACTTTCTCCATGTGTGGTTAAGGCTAATATTTAATTAAAATTAAAGAAAAACACTTGTTGTTCTGTCCATTTGATAAACTACAAAACAATAAATGCCTTTGTTGGCTTTTTAGTAGATAACTTGACAGTTTTTCTAATCGGCAAATTATAGAGCGTAGAGTTCTACATTGAAAATCTGTTCCTTGGAGAGGATAATCAAAAATTACATAATTTGTATTTAATGTAAATAATTTTTTCTTCCCAGTTCTTAATGTCTGATTTAGTTTCTGTTTTCTATTTTTACCCCACATACCCCCACATTACCCATCATATGCAATGAAGAAACTGTTTAGGTATGTTGCTACTTTATGTCTATGCTTTCTTAATGTCCGGTTGAGGCTAACTCTTAGTATAACTATAACAAAAATCTAAATAATCCACATAAGACTTAGCTTTTTTGTCATAAACAAATTACAGTCAACATTAAGAAAGTGAATCTTAGGAAGCTACGTAATGTTGAAAAAATTTGGATAATTATGAATATTCCACTATTTTGAGACTCACTTTCGGCTGTGGTGAGACTAAACTTTAGTTAAAATTAAAGAAAAATAATAATTTGGCAGAAAACAATGACTTTGTCTTCCCCACAATAAGAACTCTTCTCTTAATAATGATGATGGTTTTCAAGTACTCTCTTAACATTTATATTTTACATAGGCAATGGTTTTTACCAAATATCTATGTGAACTCTTACAAAATGTGTAGTCTTCGCCACTTGGCTTTAACTCTCTCTTTACCTCGACAACAGCCCAATGCCCGACTTTAAGAATTGCCGTCTTTTAGCAACCTTAACCCTCTCTGGACCCCAGCACAGTCGGCCATTTGAAAGTTTTCTATTGACCTAAGAAAGCTGCTGTCACTTGACATTGTCATGGCTATATAAGTTAGATATTAACCATGAAAGCTCTCTTCTTAGCGATGCGTATCAAAGTCCACTTGATGTTGGCCAATTAAAAATTGCGGCGCACTGGGAATATATACAAACATATACATATTCGAGTAAGACGAGCTGTATTGGCTTATAAAAAATTATCAAATTAATCTTTACAGCATTATAATTATTTAAGTAATCTGAACAAGACCCAAATGTTCATGTTGACAGTTCATAACCACAAGTAACAAAAATTGTAAATAAAAAATTCCTTCAATGTTAAACAATAACTACACAAAAAATTTCAATAAGGAACCCTAATCCTTAGCGAACAATAAAACGGTTAAGTGAACCACAATTTGTGAAATGTACTTTTACAATGTCAAACAATAAATATTTAAAATAAAAAGTTACTTCAAGCATTATATGTAATGTTAAATACAAATCAAGACGTTCAATTCGAACTTTTTAAACAATTATACATTATTAATTATTCAATATACCCTAATCCTTTACATACACCAATAATAAACAATAAACTGTAAAGTGGAACACATTTCGGGAAATGTACTTTTACAAACAATGCTAAAAGACTCATCAGCATTTACAAAATGATTTCAAGTGAGAGAAAGCCCTACCTTTCTTCACTGTTCAATTCACCGCTTGATGTTAAATTGAATTTTTGCAATTTTTATTTTTCCGGTTCATTAAATATAATATAATAATAATAATAATTTTTCCAGCTGATTTTTTATTTGTAGTTTTGTTTTTCTTTGTATTTAAACTTATTATGTGTTGATGCTGTTGTTGGTAGCTGTCTAGCTTTTAATGTTTAATGCTTACATAATTTTTCATTTAGTAATTATTATTAAATTATTTCCGTTTATGCTGTTCTGTTTCGGTTCGGTTCAAACACACACATTTTTTCCAGTCCGCCACCAATCCGCCAATTGTTGCTATTGCTTTAGCTATAGCTGCTGCTGCTGCGGCTGCTGCTGCTGTTGTTGCTGCTGCTGCTGCTGCTTCGGTCCGCCGGCGGTTGCTATTGCTATTTGCTGGATGCAGTACCGTCCGCTGCTGGTGTTGCTGCGTCGCTCGAACCGGAGCTGATGATAGCTGCGGCAGGAACGTCGGCGGCAACGATGGCGTTGGCAGCTGCTGATCTTATTGCTGCTGCAGATGCAGTTATCGGTGTTGGTGTTGCGGCTGCTGCTGCTTCGATTGTTGGTGATAATGTGGTTGCTGCTGCAGCAGCTCCTGCTGATATTGTTGCTAATGCCATTAACAATGATGCCGCGTCGGCGACTGCAGCCCCTCTTCCTCTTCTTTTGCTGACTATTGATGTAAACTGTTGTTGTTGTTTTTACTGCTTTTACTGTTTCTGTTTCTGTTGTTGTGGTTGCTTTTGCTTTAACTGCTGCTGCTGCTGTTGTTGCTGTTGTTTTTGTTGTAGATGTTGAATTTGCTGATTCTTCTGTTGGACTGTTGCTGCAATCTGGAACGCATCACATAGCATACTTCCTAGTCCACTCTCGTGCCAGCTCATTGTATTTTTCCCGATCAGTTTTATATATTCTGGCAATTTCTGGGACAAGCGGATCGTCTGGATTGGGATCACAGAGTAGAGAGCAAATTGATAATAAAACTGCAAAGGAGAGAGAATTATATAAATTATTTGATTCCATTTTGTAATAGCAAATTCCAAGCAGATTACTTACCTTTTGAAATTGTTAATGCTGGCGACCACTGAGATCTTAATATATCGAGACAAATCGATCCATTGCTGTTAATGTTTGGATGGTATATGCGCGTTGTAAAAGCCACTTTGGGTGGTTTAAAGGGATAGTCTGTTGGAAAATGTATAGTTAAGAAGAATACACCTCCTTGATAAGGGCTGTCCGGCTGAAAGAAAAGAAAATAACAATTAGTATAGACGAAAAATAATAAACAGCATATTTATTTTGCGTTAGATTTTTTGTAGGTTGCAAGGTGGAGACTGGGTTCAGTGTTTTGCATGTCTTTAAAACTTTGATTTAAGATTTACTAATTTATTAGACTTTTTTGAGACCTTTGTCTGACTTTAACAATTATTTTTTAAATGTCAAATGAAATTTACTGGGGTTTCTCATTACTATTTTAGCTTTCTTGCCCTTGCAAAGGATACACATTCAAAATGTAATATTGATATTACTTCTCACAACAAAATAAAACAGGGTTTCTGAAAACCCTATTATCAGATGCAACATCTGTCTGCCTTTCAGTAAGACGGCTAGCTTATTTACGTTATTATAGTACTGAGAATCTTTGTTATCACATCCTCTCCTGAATATATTTATAGAAATTATCTGCATCAACATCGAACACCAATCTCGCCTTGCACTGCAAATAAAACTACAGAGGTTTTGTCAAGATTTTCAAGTCAAGCAGATTAAGAGAAATCCGATCCAGTTTCGCTTTATTTATTCCTCTTACCGGGCCCATTATTGTAGCTTGCCAGTGAAATACTGTAAGAAAAGAGGAATAGATACATTAATCAAACACTTGTGTAAGAACGATAATGATAATGAGTTGGAGGGGAGTAGAGTAAATAAAAAATTCCTGCAATGAAGCGTTTTCCTTATTTGTTTGCTTTGCATAGGCTTTTTTGCCAGTCTGGAGCTGAATTAACATTAACAATAAATATTTATTTATTCATTTGTTCAAACTGCTTGGGGTATATACAAAAATTTGGGAAATTGATTGCAGTTAAATTATAGACTCTCGAGCTTTACCAACCAAGTTCTTTGTATTTTTGTAGTTCGTAGGGTTCCGAAATTAACAATAAGTTGAAAAGAGACTAGATCTTTTCGTATATACAAGTCCATGAGTTTTTCTAGATATTTACTGTACATACATTTATTTACTTCGAATGCAGCCAACTCGCTCATGGCTAAATAAATGCAGCACTCTCTCAGTGCCCACTCCCCCTGCCACTGTCGCAGTGCCACGCTCTTTGGCGTTTCCTCCACAGAAGAACAAAAACAAACAATGGCAACAGCCAAAGAGCCTTGGCACCGACAATTGGCAGCGACGTCAGCAGCAGCAACAGCAGAAAAGCAGCCAAAGCACCAACAACTGGCTCTCTCCCTTGACACGACAAAAAATAAAAGCTATTGATTCGAATCAAACGTACCCAGTACTCATACATTTGTTTCATAAATAAAAAAAAGAACTGTAACTAAATGTACTTCATGGAAATCTGCAGGATTATGACCATCACTTTTAAATAATATATTAACATTGAATATTTGTCGGGGATGTATCTCTCCGCCAGAATTAAATTAAATTTGAATTTACAAAATGTATCTAATTATTTGTTGACGAATTTATGCATTGCCATGAGACATGTATGAGCACGCAGCGTGTCTTTTGGGTCTGTGAACTCTTTCAATTATGTTACCATTTAATAAAGAATATTGAGAATAGCCACTAAACTGACACAGGGAATTCCCCATATAGAGGATATAATGATCTAAATTAAGTGTGATTTATATATAGGTTGTTGTTCTTTTTACTTTTAATACACACAAAATAATAGGATTCTTATATAAGTTGCACTCAGCACTCCCCCATAAAAAAGGGTACGAAGAGAGCAGTTGGCTCGGAACCATGGCCAAAACAGAGCCGCTGCTACTGTCAATGTCATCCTGGGGAGCTACACGAAAACGATTGGGGAAACCCTCTCGCACACAATGTCGCTGCTCTCGTCCTCTACCTCTGTGTGTCTGTCTCTCTGGAGAACACTGAGAACTGAGAACTGGGAACTGGGCCTTCGGCCACCAGCTGCTGCCCTGACCATAATTACAAACGAAACCTTCATTTGCCCATTTGCAGTTGGAGTAGTCCGTTTGAAGGGCAGGGAGGAATGCGATGGCATTTTTGCTATTTGCCCGAGCTCAGACGAAAGTAATCTCATGGCTGCAGCCATGATTATGCCACTTAGAACAATAATCGATATATTCTGGGTACAGCTGAGCGATAAATACCCCATTGGGAGCCAGGCGACAAATACAGAACGATAAATAAATAAATATAAGAAAAGTATAATTAATAGAAATTATATTCAAGAAATTCGATATTCTTGAATATTCCAATTACAAGTACCATTCATTATATTACATTAAATTAGCACATTTTCTAAGTTCCTTACTAAAGTAAGTGCTGAATGTAATCAACATTAAATCCCTTCAGACTGCCTAGCTCTAAAGCAATCAATCAATTTAGATTCTACAACCATGATTTTACCATAGGGCTTCTTTTGTGCCAAGCTACGGTTCCAATGAATTAATCCTGCAGTCACAAAAGTGGCAAATAAAACCACAACACTGAGAACAAAGTATTGGTTAGTTGTCACTCCACACTCCGGGGAAAATTCGACACCGAAAAGAACACTACAAAATCCAAAAACACAACCCCGCCCTTTGCTTTTCATTCGTTTGTCTTTCACCGGTTTTCACAGAACTTTTCGGTAAGGGGTTGGAAATTGTCGAAGAAGCAACTTTTGGAGAATGATAATACAAATGTATGAATGTTCACCCAAACCGATAGCAACTGCGGAAGCAAGCTTATTACGTTAGTACATAAATTATATACAATTGTTAAATATGAGTCAGATTAAATGCTGATAGTAGAAATCGAGTGAAATCGCTCGGCTGCAGCCAATTATCAATAAACGATGATAATTAGCATTATTCACTGCTTTATTGGAACCTGAATGAGTTCAGTTTTCCGCAGAAATGCGGGAAAATTATACAAAGAGATGTATTACATTAGATATTTACTTATATTAAACGGATGTTTTCTTTGTGAATTTCATTTCAAATAACAACGACAGAAAAAATACATGGACAGTGTCTATTATAAATGGTTTTCTATAATTTAAATTGTGTTTTAACTGCAACCCGTTCTTGATTATATAATGTAAATATCATATTTTCATATGTTAAGTATATATATTATTTGGAGAAAGTTCTTTGTTCAACATGAACATTTTTCATGGCTGAAGCAAACACCTTTAAAAAAGCAGTAAAATTACAAGATTTCACTTTTTCGTGATGTCATTGGAGAGGTAATGTAACTGAATAATATCCAAAACTTGATTCCGAAACTCTGAAGCCAGAACCAAGTCATGGCGATCAGCTGTTCAAAGGCCGTCGCTATCACGAAGTAAAGAAAATAATCTCAAAAGAAGACTGGTATTAGCATAGAAAGAGCAAGAGAAAACTAGACACATACAGATATGCGAATAAACAAAGTAAAAATAGGTTGCAGTGCCTAGTCACGAATGGAAATCAATGACGTGGCGATGAGAACGCCAATCAAAGTATGTACAAACTTTATATAGCAAATAGAGTTGTGTTTTTATTAGCAGAAATGTCTTAACTTGCAATTATATCTTGTTTTTATAAGAAGAGAGTTCTATATTATTAAACTCTTCTTTCATTTTTTTTCTAGTCTTAAAAGATTTGGTTCGATTTTTGTATTTCTCAAGAGGAGACAACTAGGCAAACATTTCTTGCTTCTTTTTAATGTTATGGTGAAATAATAATAAAAACTCATAGCTCCGCAGCATAAGGTTGACTCATGACAAATCGCCACGATTGCTGAAATATAACGTCCACTATACTTACAGTCATCTCCAACTGGTCCGGCTGAACATTGTGCAGGTGGATCTCTGCCCAGATCTTGCAGTTCCTGTAAAACAAAAGAAAATTGTTAGTAATTTGTTGTGGGTTTGTTTGTTGTTGTGAGTTTCTTTGTTAAATAAACTGAACACCAATTACCACTGGCCATGACTCATTTTGCAGATCTTGCAGAAAGTGCATTTGATAAGCAACTCACATAGGGCTGGCACACTTCGATACACACTGATATTAGTTTTCCCTTAGTCGCAAAAGCCTTAACTTACAGTTCTGAACTTAATCTCATCTCTACATCTATCTTGAAAGTTCAGTATCTTGTTTTATCATTTTAGATTAAAAGAACAAAAATTACAATCATGTGATTAAATGAGAATGTTCGCAAAGTAATTCATCCACTAAGAAGTGAGCAACTTTGGGTTTTTAACCAAAATTACAACTCGTAAGAACATGCTTATCACAGCCATGTTCTGTGCTTATATAAGCTTGAAATGTTTTTTTTTTGTCCGTACGACCAATTACTAAACTCCCAAAAACTCGCCCTAATGGGAAAATAGTCAAAACCATACATTTCACTGCTACCCGTCGGTTCTTTTGTTTTGCTCTGAAAAGTACGGATACCCATTTCCCTGCGCCTGTGCCCAGTGTGTGCTGCATGCAAATGATGTAAATTTTAAAATTCTGAATTTAAAAACAAAAATATGACGAAAAAAAACGTTTATGCGGATATACGACAGTTCGGTTTAGGACAGAGTGTGAGAGAGAGAGCGAGGTGAAGAGACGTGAAAAATCAAGTTCGTTGGCCCGGTCCACAAATGGCGCTGTCTCCCTCTGGTCCACCCCCCGCCCCATCAACCCATCTCTGTTGCACGCACACAGCTGAGCGGCTGATGTTCTTCTTTGCCTCTGGCCCCCTTGGCCCATCTTCAGTTATCACAGCTGCCCCACACAAACACACTCGCACAGGGGAGAGCGAGAATGTGGTGTAAGGTAAACCGGCAAAAACGTAAAATAAAATAAGAGGAACAAATAATGAGATGAGCTGTGAAAGGTGGGCACAAAACAAGAGAGCGGCTCAGGGGTGGAGAGAAAGGAGAAGGAAAGAACAAGGAACATGTTTGCGTGCGTGTGTTTGAAACGGCACCCCAAAATTTGAGTAGAACAACAAAAATAGCCGTCGCGAAAAAACGCCTCTGCCTCTTTTCGCCCATCTCCCTCTTTCGCGCCCACGACGGGAATTGTACCTGTTGAGCAAAAATAAGTTACAAGAAGAAATTGTAACATTTTTTTGTGATGTGTTGGAGTGAGACCTTATGACTCATAAAATAAATGAAATAAAAACAAAACCAAAGCGTACACACACAGACAAACAGGTACAAGCCTCAAGAGAGGCTGATCAGCTTTTAAGCCATGTGTGGCTGTGCTGCAGTGTTGCTCTCTCGCTCTTTAACTCTCTCTTTTTTGGGCAAATGAGGCCAAGAAAAAACCTTGAAGAGTTTTGCAAAAAGGGGGCGTGTGTGATTTATTAATTTTAGTTTAAAGCTCCATCACTAAATGTGACGTTTTTCCACTTCCTGTTTTCTTTTGACCAGAAATTGAAAAAGATTATAATAAAGGAAAAACAATGAAAACGGGAATACGGATGAAAACTCAATGGCCATATCGCCGCAGTTGGCGTTAGCAGCGCTGTCGCCGCACCGTCGAGACAGTCAGCCCACGCACACACTCATACACGCCACACATGACATGCATATTCACATTCACACGTAATGTACAAATTCCACGTTCCCCGCTCATTTCGTATGTAAATTATGCTTAATTATAATTTACAACTAATTATTTTGGGGGTCCCTATCGGCCGTTCGAGCATTTTGCAACACTAAAACAGCTCTCGCACACACTGAAGCTCTCTTTGGCTCTGCCCCATTGCGAGAAAGAGCCAAAAAGATGCCAGCTGTCGCTGGCAAACGAAAGGTGGTGAAGCAAGAGCGAGATGGCAGGCGCTGGCAAGCGAAGCGATGGCGAGACTTTGTATTTGCGCGAGTGTGTGCGCGAACGTGTGTTTGTGTGTTGGAGGGGGTATGACTATGATAACCGGCTGCAAAACTGAAGAAAAAATCCAATTTTGCCAAGAAAATTTCCACAACTACAAAATATTAGTACATTTTCCTAATGGTAAAAAGTTCTCAGAAAGTAATTAACTTCAATAAGCGCCAGAATTCATAACAAAAAAAGTTTCAAGACGGCCAAGGAAAAAAAACATTACTGGACAAGGACAAACGACGCGCAAGCACTTTAAAAATAATTATCGAAACACGCACACCACGGCATTACACACTTATATACATTTAAATACGGATGTACATATGTATATATGATGGGCTACACTATTTCTGAATTATCAGCGCAAAAGTAGGGTTAGGTTAATTTTATACGCTTCTTGCTTTTGCTCTGTTTTATTTTTTGCTGGATCTTTCTGCGGCGCTGGCACGCACACAGCCATGCGACTCTGTATATGCTTGTGCTGTGGTGTGTTTGTGTGTTGGAAAGAGCTAGTGTATGAGTGTACAGCGTGTATTGGGTAACAGCGCCCGTAGAGCTTTGAAACTCCGCCGTATAAGTTGCATTAATGCATCCAGGTGCCCGGCACGCACACACACGCAAGCACCCGTACTTGTACACAAACAATGCACATTTGCACTGCACACTGCACTTTCGCACACACACACACTCACGTATAGAAGTAACGGAAACGATGACTGCACCACACGTTGCCTTGCCCACCACACGCACACATCTTCGCTCGATCCCTTTTTCACCACCGACAGCACCTCTTCTTACTTTTCTCCAAAAAATATCTAATCTCTTTCTAATTAGAAACTTAATAATTAAATGTCAGCTAATCCCACTCTTTGCTATGCCTTTTTCACGTTTCTAGTTGCCGTTTCTTTTCGCTTCATTCTTCCTCTGCCCTTTTCGTGTTCCTACGTTTCACATTTCTTGCATAAAATTTTTCTCTCGGCCGAAAAATACTTGTCTGTTCACATTTTTTTTTCTCTATCTTTTCAATCATTTTCTTGCCCGCAATTTCCGCTCTTTAAATTGTTTTTTGTAGTGTCGTAGATCTGCAGAATTTTTTTGTTCACATACCTTATTGATTCTTTTTAACGCCATTTTCTGATTGAAATTTGATTTGGGGTTTGTGTGTGTGTGTTTGGTTGGTTGGTGGTGGTGTTGGTGTCTCGCGTATTTCTTTTGTTCTTCGCACAGAATCGGGGGTTTTATGCTATTTCCTCTGTTCTCTTAGAACCGAAACTAAAACGAAACACAAAAGCTGCGTTGCGCCTCAAGAACTTTCGATGCTTAAAATATGGCTCTCTCTCGATTGTGTCCCTTGTCACGAAATAAAGCAGCACCAGCGCACTGCGAGTATAAACGGCGACCCGACGAAGACTACGGCGATGATTATTTTTTCCCAATCAATGCGGGGCCTTTTCACAGCGCGTGCGAGCGAGCCAACCTTACGAACGGCAACGCAGTCGAAAAATTCTGGGCCGCAGTGAGTGTACGCGAGCGAGATGACTGGTGTGTGTGTCGTGACGGTGTTGCAAAACGGCAGTTCAACAGAGCAGGCAAGCCAGTCAGCTCAGCGGTGCACATATATTCCTTTCGCCAGGCGGCCAGATCGATTTCTTCGGATTTGACAGGGGGGCAACGACGAGACCTAAAAGTTTAATTGGTATATATAAAATATGTATTAGAGATATAACATGTACAACTCACAGAAAACTGTACACCCACAAGAGATCGGAAACCGGCAGCAAAAAAATGTGTGGGATTTCGGCCTTTAGTTGCACGAAACGTTGCAATTTGGTGTTGACTGGTAGCACACACGATGTGTTGCTGGCTGCCGGAATTTTTTACTACGCAATTTTGGTCTTTTGCTGGTCTGTGCGCATGAGATTTCCCTGACTGACTACTAAGTTGCAGGATTGATTTCGAAGCGATTTCATATTTGAATTTCCTTCCAGTGATCTGGCAACCCTTACTAAGTATTTACCAACACTGCTACGGCATGCTCATCGATAACATAATCCAGGGGCTTGGTATTTTCTCGGTATATTCCGGCATCGCTTGGTATATTCTGGCTATTTTAGCCGCGGTCCCACTGTCACTGTCTGCAAAATATTTTAAACAAAAAGTGCTTGTTAATTAAGTAATTTACCTAATATTAGTGTGTGTTTTGTCACATTTTGCGGCTGCCCAAACAACTGTGCAAGTGATTTAATAATTATTCGATCTTTTCCGTGGCCTCACGAGCGAGTTGCCTACTGCCATCTCCCTCGCACCCCCGCTTTCGGCTTTGGGCCTTTTTGTGTGCATTTTTACACACTCACACTGGCACGCACACTTACGGATATCCAAGAATTTACACATTATATTTTTTTGCGCTAAAAAAAAAATGGAAACAATGTGCAAGTGCTGATCTTTAATTTCCGGGGAGCGGTGCCTTCCGATAAGTTTTTTCGACCAAAATGGAAGAGGATAGCGCCGCTGCTGCCGTAGGAAAGTGCAGGGAAAATCACCGAAATAACAATTTATAGTAGTGTTTGTAGCCATGCCAACAACAAAGGCAACAACAATAATATTGGCAGTCAGCAAAGAACACGAAGAAGCGGCAATAACACAAAAAAATTGCGATACGCCAATGGCTACCCCAACAACAATAACAACAACTACATCGGAATCACCAACAGCAACAACAACAACATCGACCAGCCAAGAATCTGCAGTTAGCAGCGTAACAACAAAAACAATCGAGGCGTCGCAGCCAACGCTGCTGCCTCTGCTGGCGTCAGCAGCGGCATGCCACAAGCCGTTGCTCTTCAGCCGCCGCTTCCAGGACAAACGGAACTTTAGCTCGCTGCCGCTCTTCGTCTACGCAACGTCTCCGTCGACGCACGCCCATTCTGCCGACGGCGTGGGCGTGGCCCGTGAGGCGGCCGCATTCAGCAAGAAGGTGAGTAGGGGGAATGTGTGGATCGCAGATGCCGCGATTTATGCCGTTGCATTTTCTTCTTTTTTTGGAATCAAATTTCTTTAAAAGATAGTTAGGGAAATTAATCCTTTAAATTTTAACTAAATTGTTCAGATTAATATTCTAGAAACTAACTAATTTATTACTATTTTACCTTATATATTTACGTATAGTTTAGAACAAATTATATAGTAACCAGAAATATTATTTGTTATTGTTACTCTCTAATATTAAAATACTATATTTTAAATTATTTTATTTCCACCTTCATCCATCCATTCTCTTAAACCGGCACCACTCCCGCTCTTTCCGTTCTGAACTTTCGTAATGGATCACTTCCGCTGCACTTGCGGCTTGAGTCGTGCCATATCTGCATTTGTAATACCCGCCCAATCCATATTTTCACAGTGCTCTCTTGGGCCAAGCGAACCATGCTTTTCAGGTACATTCAGGTGGGGCGCTAGCATAATTTCGTTGTTTCTCTGGAAATAATTAGCCGTGTGTTTACGACTAGAAAATCAGAAATCAGAATGAGAGCTTACTCAATGAGAAGTTTTTATGTTTCTCTAACTTTATACCCCAATAACTATATGATATCTAAAAAATGCAATAAAGAAGCAAAGCTTTATGAATAATAGATAAATAAATACAAACTCAGATGAAGGCTAAAATTCGGGTACTATTTTATTTTAAAAATTTATTAAAGCTGATAAATTACTTATTTGGAGCAAAGGGAATACTAAAAGAACATATTAAACAGTAAAATACTTCACTAATAATAGTATTCGTTTGCTATTATCTAAATTTAAAAAAAACCTTGCATGCAAATTAAATAAAACCAGCTTTCAGAAGCATTTACTACTGTGGGTTTATACTTTTTTAAAGTTCTGCTTGGCTACCGCGCTTGTCCGCACCCATTCCGCTGTTGCGCTCTCTTCCACTGACTTATCTGAGTCGGAAATCGGTGCTTGAAGAATCAGATATCCATTAAAAATGCGTTTTTAATGTTAATCAAAAGTTATATACTTTTTTGTTTTGTATTTTGGGGCCGTTTAAGTATTGGTATCTGTATCTTTTTCGAGTTTCTGCAGTGGCGGTGATCGCTCAAACGTGTCAGACATTAATGAGCCAACCGCCAAAGCCGAGCGTAACTGTGCTTTGTCTCGTTTTCGGGGCCTGAGCGGGCTGGGTTGGGATGGTATGAGTCGAGCCGAGCTGGGCGGGCAGGCAGGTTGTTACAGGTGCAGCCATTGACTGGCTGCCTGGCGGAGCGCTGCTCCTCTGCTCTCCTTTTGTTGCCGCCCGCTTGCGGTTCGCTCTCGTCGCTCCATCCCTCGGTTTTCCGCGCACTGCAACGCTTCACTTGTGCCTGTGGTTGTTGTTTGTGTTGCAGTTCACTGAGTTGCGACTGCTCATAAGCTTCATTAACAAAAAGACAGCGGCAGCAGCAGCAGACAACAAAAGCCAAAGCAAAGCTCCCAAAATATCCGTCTATTCGGCTTTTCCCCAAAGCTATTATGCTATTATGTTTTCCTGTCCATTTTCCGTGCCGAATGTGCTGGAAAAAAAATCTGTAGAGACATCCTAGAAATCCAAGCTTGGGAGAAGTTGGGGGTGCATATTTACAAAACTTCAACTTCAACTTTTTTCCATAAACCTTTAACAAGAACATCAAAGGTCAATCGAGCCATGTAAAAATGTATAACAATTTTCTTTGAATTTTCAAAGAAATACCGAAATATGAACCAATGTTAGCCATAAAAGTTCGTGCTATCATTTAATTTCCATATCGTTGTAATATCTTGTAAACCTGTGTTGTTTTTTATGGATTTCCCGACATTATTTGTATTATTCAATTAAAAGGGGAATTCCGTCTGCATATTAAATATTTTCTTTATATTTCTCATGCTTTCTTTTTCAATTAGACGATCGAATCGTTTGACACTTTCCACTGCTTGCCAGCTTTGCTTTCTAGCGTGGGTTTTTTGGTCAGAAAAGTGTCTAGTGGGTGTGGCACAAAACATAAACATGACATGCCCAACTCGTGGGCGATGTATCCATGCTACTCTAAAGGTTCAAATCATAGTAAATTTCTTTTTATTTACCAAAAAATAGGGTTAATTTATACTAAATACTACGAGTTATTGACTATATGAATATTTAAAAGTTTAACACTCCCCACAAGAACTGAACAAGAACGAAATTTTATTGAATTAACTAATATTTAATAAATAATAAATAAATAATATTTAAAAAATATCACTAAAACTAAAAATTACAACAAAATGTATTAGATAACCACTGCCTACTGTCGGTCATGAACGGGCAGTTTCTCCCTCTGTGGCTATAATACAATTACGCTGAAGCCCCTGCTTTTGCTTTTTTCCTGCCCTCCATGTCGTCGGGTGTTGTTTACATTTTCAAATTTAAATCAATTTTGTTTCTGATTGCGGTTTAAGTGGCAGGTTCCAACGAAGCGCTCCTCCCGTCCCCACAGATTCAATTTTTCATTTTTGTCCAGCCCCAACTCTTGTGTTTCTTTATGTTTATGGTTGCCATATGTGCTCGGGGTATCTGTATCTGTAGTATCTGAGTCTGTCTCTGTGTGGCATTCTCGTGTTGTCAAACAATGCTCGTATGTGGATGGATACAGTATCTGTATCTCGATAAATGTATCTTTTATTACCCATATATATGCGAGACAGTTGTTTTGGGTGCAGCGCAAACAATTGTCGAAACGATCTCTCCGCCTCCCTTCAATTCTCGTTTTCTCCTTTCTAGACATATGTATTTTTGATGAGACCTGCCCTCAAACCTCCTTGTTCGCCAACACATCTTTTTCTGGCCTCTGTTTACATTTCACTTGGAATCAATATTCTGCCTTCATTCAATTGCTTTAAATATTTTATTTATTGGCAGCAAATGCCTGCAATTTATTGCAGTTGTTTTCAATAGAATTTATAGGCCATATTTAGATAAAATTTCAAGTCAAATGACTAATTAGTAACGTATTGAATAGCTAATTTCTGACGATTAGATAAAATACAACAGATATCCTATCTATAAATGCTTATGGTTAGTGAGATTCGTTTTAAGTCTTTAATTCACAGAAATATATACCAAATATAATGTTTAGAAAAGAATTACCAAAGATACATAGTTCACAACCCACACACTCTTTTCTATCTTTAGAGAGCAAACAAATTTAAAATTGAGGTCCAAGTGATTTAGCACATTTCCTGAGATTAGATTAGAGCTTAAAAATCTTCCATGGAAACGTAAGCAAACAACAAATACAAGCTGTGAAGTACGAGCCCCCCAGACCAATCCACGTATCTCCTGATATCTATTTGGCCAATTAAGTAGTAATATGTCACTTGAGGGCACTCCACAGCAGATGTTTATAGCGAAATCACTGCAATCCAATTTAATCGAATACGCTTTGCCCTACAAAAATGAGACCAAGGGCGAAACCAACCGTTGCCATATATCAATTTCACAACAAACAATTCATATTCTGAAGTGGTTCTCACTAATCTCGCGTTGGAACCAGAGGACACCTTCACATCCCCTACAAAGGCAAATATTTATTTTATTTGTTTGTATTTATATATTGCATTTTATGGGAAAAATAGGGTTACAAAAGGGGTTTATGATTCTAGGAGTTTAAATATTGAAACCGATCTATCCTTATATTTGTTAGCCAGCTTATCTTCCTTGATCTTGACACAAGGTCATCAAGATAACCTAGTCTTGTACTATTTCATTTGATATTTATTTAACGTGGTTATTGTGGAATTTTAAGAAGTGAGATTTCAAGACATAAGTTTAGAAAGTAAACTTTACACATTACATTTATTTTTTATATTTTGTGTATACTTTTGTTGGGTATTAAACTCAGTTTCAAGTCCTTTTCCAACTACGTACAATTTGCACACCAATTTTAGTTAACCGTAAAAATGTATTCATTAATTTAATAATTATAATTTTTGTTTATTTTCGTTTATTTACAAGCAAAACGCTTGCCTATTTTTATTCGAATCTATGGTACATTAAACTTCTAATCTAGACCTTCAGGTCAACGCCGGCATAGCCCTTGGCATTAAGGCATGTGACCTGGAAGAGGGTGCCGGCTGGCTTCGGCTGATTAACCTTGTCGGCAGTCGTCACATAGAGAATATCCAAGTTGGGACCTCCAAAGGCCACCGAGGTGATTTGCGTGGTGGGAATCTTGATCTCCAGCAGAAGTTTGCCAGTGCTGTTGATTTTGTGGTGAAAGTAACTATTAAATATGCATCTTTTTGTGCAAAAAGCGGGGTTGTATCTCACCTTGGGTTGACCTTGAAGATCGAGCCACCGTTGAAGGTGGCCACATAGATGTTGCCATCCGTGTCCACGGTCATGCCATCGGGGAACAAGGGACCGTCGGAACGGAGTTTTCTCAGGTCGAAGATGACCTTTCGATTGCAGATACCTCCAGTGCTTTGGTCGTAGTCGTAGGCCTCCACCTCCTTGTTGTTGGTGTCGATGAAGTAGAACTTCTTCGCCTTTGCGTCCCAGGCCAAGCCATTGGAGATGCCCACAGCTTCCTTGAGGACCTTTGGCTGTCCGCCGGCTTGCCAGCTATAGAGTTCGCCCTTCCACTGGGTGAAAATGTCGCCGCTGTCGGCCATGGTGCCACCATAGAAGCGGCCATTGGGATCGGTCTTGGCATCATTGATGCGATTGTCCTTGTGGTCGGCCTGCAACTCGAAAAGGGTCCTCACCACCTTGGCCCCCGCCGAAATGCCATCCCATTGGACGACGACGGTACGACGCGTGCATCCCACGGCGAACTCCTCGGGCTTGTTCTGAATGGGCAGGATGAAGGAAGCGAACTGCTCCCCCTGGATCTTCGCCTTGTACACCTTGTTCTGTTTGAAGTCGTAGCGGTTGATGCCGGCCGACTCCAGGTCAACGTAGTACAGACTCTGGCGAGCCACATCCCAGTGGGGTCCCTCGCCCAAGGCGGCGTAGGAATCTGGCACAGCCTCAACCTTGTATGACATCTGAAAATGAGAATGGAACAGTCATTGTTGTTAATGTAATATTATTTTTCCACACTTGAAAGCTGTTAAAAAAACAGTCCAGCCATTAAACCCGTGTAGTGTAGTAATTAAGTTTCTATATAATTCGGTATACAGTATATATTCGCTCTCAGTTTTTGCATACCTTTGAGATTAATTGTGTATTGAGAACGGGAAACCGCTGGGCACTTGTACGGTCAGCTAACTCTAGCAAACTGAATTGAATTGAGTTAGCTAAAATGCTTTTATAGACCTTCCTCACACACCTATACATGGCGAATTGATAAGCAGTATTTTAAGTGGCGGTACAGGTGTTATCAACTTATGACACCAACACATATGGACGTGAGCTAAATTAATTAGTTAGGTTGGAATTTTATAATCTATGATGGTGCAAAATGACAATCAAATAAAGGAGAACTAGAAAATACCTCTTGCAAGTTTAAATTTAGTTTAGAAATAGTTTTTCTCTTTGATAAATTTGTTTTTGAATGGGTTTATGCTGTAATTACCTCCGCTATCTAATTGAGAGATCTTATTTCGAAATTACTAGCTAAAAATGGATCCCACAATCTCTTCACACTTTTTATTGTCCTCATAAATAACCCCGTACATATCTTATATATTTTGTTCATAAAAAGATACACGAGTGTAGATATAATTAAGGATTGCTTTGCTTTGATATTCCCCATTGGTAGCCATGGCAAGGCACTTAAAAGTGTATGGAAATGAGAGAACATAAAACCTAGGGTTTAGGCATACGATTTTTGTCTTATCAATTTCCATAAATAACCAACTCAAACTCAAGTTGTAAGACACACAACACCCGCTTCCCCTTTTTTCCGTTTTTATTTGAGAGCGCGAGCGGGTCATTGATTAAACCTTTTGGCGGTGGTGCCATGGCAACTTGGTTGTGCCCTTCATGTGTCCCACTCGCACCCCAGCGGAGTGTCTCCTATATGTACCATAGTAGGATACACGGGAATTAAATCTAGTTCGATTTAAGTAATTCAAACACTGTATTTTTTGTTAAAAGGTGTGCCCTGCACTTTGATTTTTATTTAAAAACCATCAATTCCTCAGAAGTCAAGTGAAGTAGGTTGAAACAGCTCACAAACTAGCTTGTTGCAGAATTCAGACTTGAGAATTTCTACGGCACTCTTCGCAACAACTTTTCTAACGCTTGATGTCAAGAGGATCATTTTTATTTTCTCTACCTTTCATACATATTTTAAATTACCCAAATGCCCAAATTGAAGGCTATCCTTTTATCTTTTATTCAGTCGGACATTTCTTTTGTCTAGTTTTTCCCTCAGTGCAATAGTTAGCGGGTGTATGGTTGTTGTCTCGACTCCTTGCCGAGTAATTAAGCAGCAAGAGCGAGAGAGAGAGAGAGGCATGTAGACGGGGCAGAGATAAGAAAGGCCGTCCACTTGGACAGTGGGTCACTCGAGCGTTGTTGTCTCCACGCTTTGGTCTTTTACTGTACTTGTCCAAGGCGGTTTTTCCTCTCCTTCATATATGGCTCTGCAACATCAACACCAATGGCAACAGCCATAATAAAAACTAATGAGTTGTTATACCCGGTGTACTTGCAGCTGGAAGGGTATGCTAGATTCGGGCAGATCTATGAAACATTGAGAGGGTAAATGACTTTTTAATTAACTGAAAGTCAATTGAAAAATATGCTTTCTATCTCAAATGATTTAAGATATTTAGTAACCAAAATATATTCGTATTAATTAAAATTTCAAAGTAATTCCTTGGACTAGCACCCTGAAGCTACAAGAAAGAGATCCTTTAGAAGAATACATTTAATTGCTCTAAAACCAAAAATTTATTGGAAATGTATTACTTTATAATGGGATCGTAAATAAAAAAAGAAAACATTTAAATCAGGTTTGCTATCTTATATTAAATGCAATATTTTGACCTTATATTAAATGATAGTTGTTAGTTCCTTGAATTAACACACACACTCTTTACGGTTAAAGTACCAAGTATCCGCTAGTCGGTTTTTGTAATTCTATCTTAATGGTAGGTCCAATGTTGCTGCTGCATTTGTTGCTGTCTGATGTTGTTGTGTCTTTGGCCCAGTGCATTACCCTTTGCCACACTTTACACACTTGCATTCTTTTGATTTCTTTATTTCTTTTGTACTCCTCGTGTGGAGTTCCTTCTTAATTATCTGTAATTGATTACATCTAAGCGGGCGCCCTAAGAGGCGATTCTTGTTTACCTACAAATTAAACGCACCGAACAAACGGACTGCGTAAACAAATAAAAACATGCTGCTCGTGGAAATGTGTGGCTTGAGGCTTGATGATGGAATCCTCAAAAAACAAGAACCCAAAGATGATGCAGCAAATGTGCATAGTGTTTATTGATATATGTATGTTTGCACTTAAATGAATATTATCTTAAGGAGATTAGCAGAGGCGCTTGGAACATAAAGAAATTATATATTTACTACTTCTTATTAGGGTAATGTTTAAAAAGTATTTTAAGAGAATATATGGTAAAAAGCAGAAAATTATTATTTTTTTTTTTTTTTTATGAACTTAATGGTTCGAAACGTAAAAATTAAATATAAGAAGTATTAACAATTTATATATTAAGAATAATATATATTTTTTAAACTTCCACAGGAAAGGGATATATTATTTGCAACATCAGGCTTAAGAGGCGTTTTAAGCCCTACTCTCGTAACTCTTCGCAACTCTGCTCACTCTCCATTTCAGACCGCTGTCTCTTTATTCAGCTCGCTGACTAAAAGTCACTCAAAATTATAAATTAACAGGAAAACAAGGGTTTTTGTTTTCTTTCCTTGAAATTACTTTAACTTTTAAAGTTTAATAGAATAATATGTGATATATTTTATTATTTCGAGAAGTAAAATCTTATAAAAGGCTATCTTAAAAACAAAACTCAGTTTCTTTTTTGTCTTTTCCACTCAGCGTTCATGTGACTCATGACAGTCGAGCTAACAGCTGCCAGGGCTAGCAGCTAGCGGCTAGCGAGTTTCACTCGATTCTCGCTCTTTCCTCTCTTCTCATTCAGCGACAGTGCAAACAGTTCAGCTTATTTTGAGCTGAAACTACTAGTATATTGAAAAACGGCCTTAAAGATATTGTTAGTTGGTCTAGCATATTAATTACACCAATAAATCTATTTGTTATATCAAAGTTTTATAAAAATATATGTATATATCTAAGTTTGTCCTTCTTTTGTCGATGGTTAATAATTTTTTTTTTACTGTGAATTTATATTAAATCGAGGGTCACCGATATGTTCGCTAATAATATTAGATATATTTAATTTGGAGTTGTACCACAAAGGTTGGCCAAAATTCTAAAATTTGTTTATAGTTAAAAAAATTATTTTTTTAAATCAAAACTTTTTAATTTATGTATTTTTTTTTGTGATTTGATTTAACGAATGAATGAACGATAATTATTTTATTACCTAAAATAATGACTAAAACGAAGAATAAAATTGTTTATTTTTTTCATTGTTATTATTTTTATAAAATAAAGCACCTATTTTTTAAAGCTTATTTTCAGCTATTTTTTTAAGCATATTTCTGCTCATCACCTGGCACCACTGTTCAGCGACTCACTGCTCGCAGCTGTTGAACTCTCGCTGTGGCTTTATTTGCCTTTAGTTTAGTTGTTAAACAATTGCAGAGACGCGTACAACGCGATATCGCCTTGTGGTCTTACATATTTTTTCACGGTACTAACTGCAATAGTCTCGAACTGTATCTGCGAGATACACGCTTCTTAGTGCTGCCTAGCACACACGTGTTTCAATATTTTGTAAGCAAATATATACAGAGTGCTCTGGCGAAGGGCAGCCCAAACAAAGAGAGAGGATTCTGCGTCATCTGATCGCGATATCTCGGGATCTCTGAATCACTACCCTCAAAACACAACAACCTTCGAGTGCGGGTGCTATAGTGTGTGTCGGCTGTGAAGACGCGCTTCGATCGCGTTCTACATATTCGATCCGGAATAAATTAAACACGTTCCGAGACGAGAGATTCGCTTCTCTTTTTTCGCATACTAAATAAATTAATAAAAGAGGTATTACGAAACAACCGGCACTAAAAGTGAAATTTTTAACCGACAAGCAGAAAGTCCCCCTAGCTGAAATATTTATCTTCGTGTGTTGGCAGAAAAAAGAAAGAAGAGGAAAATAAGAAAATTGTGTGACTCGTGTGACCATATCAGAGAAATCAAATGATTTCGCAGCTGAAAATATCAGTGAATTAAAGCTAAATAAACCCACTTAGACGGCGCAGCAGCTCCGCTTTCATTTGGATTAATCATTTCTCAGCTAACCAGCAGGAATGCTCCACTGCGATTTCAACCTTCTAGCCGAGACCCGTTTTAAATGAGATTTAACTAGATAAATGGTGCGTATCTTGAAGCCTATCTCGTTCCTTCGTATACCCCAAATACATTTTGATAAATTGAATTCCTTCAATATCAATCTAGCCAGCTGGCGGAAGTCGAAGTCACTTTTAAATCCGATTTTATAACCGATCATTTGGATCATTTATTTCTTTCTGTTTTTTTTAAGAGGCTTTTACGGCAGATCAGATTATTGACTCATAGGTATCTAACTTGTTTAGGAAATAAAGAAAAAAGGGAATTCCCAAAATAAAGAATATGGTTACGATAGCTAAAATTATGAATAGTACCTGTTTCTAAAAATATAACGAGACATTTTAAAGTCTAACACTATATAAAAAAATCCTCAATGACATTTTATTGCTTTAAATAATGTTCTTAGTTAAAAAAGGTTTAAGTTCAAGCACCTATAATACACCCGCATACCCGTAATAACCTTACCCAAAAAGAATAATTAATTGACTGTTGCTATTTTTCACCCCCGATCCCAGCCTGCATATTTTTTGCACTGCACTTTTCTACCTTCAATTCCACCCCAAACCCCTCTGCATTTACTTAGCTAATTACATAGACAAGGCTCGCCATGCTCTCTCTTTTCTTTTCACTATGTTTATCTTGTTAATTACGCTACAAACTAACTACTGGTTAATTCTTAATTGTTACAACACTACAGTTTGTATGCTGGGACCTCGTTTAGAGATCTCCGGAGAGAAGAACTTGTTATTATTACCCGAGTTCTAGGGGACGGCTACGACTCACTTGTGTCACTCATTTCGCTTCGGATTGATTATGCACGGTCTTGACTCGCTTGAAGGCACACCCCAGCTCTGCATAGCATATTATTCAACTTCTGGCATTTCCATGCGGGTTTTTCGGTTTAGCTTCCCCCGGTTAAGTCGGTTTGCTATATAGCAATTATTGTTTCCAACTCGCTCTTCCCATATCTGTGTAGGGCCATTGTGTTGTACACATACATTCGCGTTGTTGCTATATTAAAACAATTTTTACTGGCTTCTTTGTTTGACTTTAGCACTGCTCTGTTGGCATTTTTAATTGTTTTGGTTGCGTTTTCATTCACTTTTTTATTTATTTTTTTTTATTCAGCTGAATTGTGTTTTTGTGGAGAAATTTGTCGCCAAAGTCTGCACAGTTCATGTTTCCGGCAAAATTAAAGAAACAAAAACACAGAATTTTTGTTGGACCAACCATCAAACGTCACTTAATTAAGTTCTCAACCCAATTGCCTTTCTTTTTCATAGTTTTTTGTGTTTTTTGTTCGTTTTCTCGTTTTGTTTCGACTTTTGTTTTCTACTTAACATCGCTAATTGCTTTATCTGGAAATATAAAAAAAGAGAGAGAAACAAAATGGAGAGCAAAACTAATTGAAAATGGTTTCTTATTGCGAAAGCTTTGAGGCAGACAAAGGGCAGCTTTATAACATTTAAAATTAAGTGTGGAAATGGGAACCAAAATATTTAAAATTAACTTCAAAGCCGTTAGTATATTGAAGCTAAAATGAATGCATTTATAAAATGACATAGAATTAGAACAATAGTATCCTGGCAATATATTGCCGTGTTAAAAGTGAATTTGTGTCAGAATAAGACCAACCTTTTACAGTATCAGTGTGATCAGAGGCCTGGCAAAGAAATTGGCTGACTCACGAATCGGAACTGTGCGCAACACTGCATTATAATAATAATTTTAGTGTTCCCTTGATAGTTTGCTCAACTCTAGTTTAGTTTTATCCTTGACCCAAAAATGTTAATATCTTGAAGACTTGCAGCACTACAATGCACACCTCTGTTTTGTATCTTTAACACACCTTTAAAGAAACTCGTTATACCCAAAACCCTTATCACCACCTACAACTCAAACCAATGGCAGTTGTACATCTGACTAAAACACATTTGCTTTCCCTAGTACTCCTAACAGCCGATATGTACATATATATTCCGATATTTTCACTCTGTTTTGACAGTATCTCTTCGGTCTGATTCATTAATTTGCACAAGTGGCTTCCCGCATCGCAGTTATTGTTTTGTTTGCTTAGATTGCAAATGCATTTGCCACAGCTGTCGGGCGTATAATTGAGTGCAGTAAAGATATATGCAAGTACTAAGCCAGCTTTAACCTTGAGTTGCTAAAAAAACTAAATAAAAAGTCCGTTGTTTGGTTTGGCTTTTAAAATATCCGTCCCTTGGCCGGTCCCCCGAGTCTGTTTGTTTCTGACTTGTGATATTTCGCACATTTAACAATTCACAGATATCTGTGTATGCCCTGCTCGCTTTTAGTACCCCCTTTGAACCCTCCGCCCCTGGGAAATGGCACAATGCGAACAATATATGCTTGTATATACTTCAATTTATTTTTATTTATTTGCAAATTAAGTCGTATTATAATATAATAATAACTCGCTTGCAATTGTCATGTGATTTTTCGTACGAAAAAATTCGGTTTGAGTTGCAGAAGATTTTGATTAGACAGACTGATACCTTTTCTGGATTAAAAACAACTTGAAATAAATCAAATTTAAACTGGATTAAATATAACTTTTTTGACAAGACCGAAATAAGTTCCGTTTTCAAAGTTTGTTCTTGTCTAAAGACAATAAGTTAAGTAATAAAATGTCTGCATAAATTATAATTGTTTTTAAAATTTTAAGCGTTTAATAACTTGAATTTGCATTTTGTTATAAGTACCTTAAATCGATTCTTAAATATTCAAATTACAGAGTATTTTGAAACTAAGTTCCATTTTCATAACTCAATTTTTGTTTATTTTCTTTGTTGTTGCTTGTTTTTCCTTTTCATTTTCGACTTGCTTTGTGCTTTTCGTGTGCGTTTTTGTCATTGCCTTGCCTTGCTATTGTTCGCTCAGCTTTTCTCACTCTCGTGCCCTGTTCTACTTTCTATGGCTCTGATCCATGGGTGGATTGAAAAGTTTCATGGATATCGCTCAGCGATACAGCGATACACAGTCAAAGTGTATAAATCATCATAATTTCATAACAATTGGATTTAGAGAGTAATTGCCGTGAATAAGACAAAATTGCAATGACTGAAAAATAATAATCAAGAGACGGCGGGAGCCATCCAATCCAAAGCATGGCCCGATGGGAGCATTGAGCCAAGTCGGGGCATAAATTGCGCTAATAAAGCGCACAATTAAAGTCACCATCGCCGTCGCTGTCGTTGAGCAAATTGGCAACACTTTCCAATTGAAACGAGTTGCAGATTCGTTGGAGCCAAACTTCTTTTAGCCGCTGCTTCGGATTGCTTGATTTGTCGATTATTAAAAAGAGCAAAAAGTTTGAATTTGGGTTAGATGAGCAAACTGGGCAAGTTTTTTTTTCCATAAATGTATTATTAATAAACTGAAATTAAGCTGAAATCGAAACTGATGATGCCTGAAGTGATACTTACATAAATATATATATAAAGTGAACTCCTAAATTATTTTGATAGTAAAACTAAATATATATAAAATCAAAATATATTACAAATCCTTCGCAATGTCGTTTTTCTTGGTTTTTGGTGCTTCCGATTCCCAATATCTGTATATTGTTATGACTTTCAATCTTGAAATTGCTTGCTCTGTGCATCGAATATTGTCAAATATGTTTGCCCGCCGACTGTTTGTGGCTAGAGGAATGCGGAAATATTGTTTGCGTTGTGTGTTGTGTGGTGCTTCTTTCCCATTTCAGCTGCTGCTTTGCTGCCTTTGCCTATCTCTGTTTACGTGCACTTTCCTCGGCTTTTCCTCCCAACTTTTCGTCGCATCTGCATCTGTTTGTTTTGAGATATTTTCGCGCTTCGCGCTGCCGATTTTTTGTCTTCTTTTTCATTTGCTTTTCAACAAGCTTGCGATGTTATATTGCCATGTGGTGGCAAGCAAATGCATTTTCCACACATTTTCTTTCAGGCATGACATTAAAGTTTTAAATTTAACAGCAACCCAAAATGCCGGTCTGTTGGTTCTTCTTTTCGCAGATACTTGGTTCCCTCGCTTTTTCGTCTTTCCTTGTACTCTCTGCCGTTTTGACGACACTTAACTCTTGTGAGCACTTTTGAACTTTGCCAAGTGCGTCAAGTGTCGCGCCCCACTTTCCAAACGTTAAAGTTTAAAAGTCAATGTTTTGCTTTGAGGGTAAAAAAATTATTGAACAAAGTTTTCGCATATAAGGGGTGTTCGGGAGAAAAGTGAATGAAACTTCAAATATATGTATCTTCTATACAGATTCTGAAATGGATTTTCTAACCATAGAACTACTTGATTTTATTAGCACTTTAGGTTTTTAGGCACTGAATTCGTACTTGAGAATTTTAGGTGCAAAGCCTGCAAAAAAAAAGATTTATTGTTGGTAGGACAACATTTATGAAACAGCATTTTACATTTTTCCATTTACTTAACCCGAACAACGGAAACGATTTAAATATTCGATTTAACAGCTGAAACTTGCATTTTAATTAAAGCTCGCCTGTCACCAGACATTGCGCATACGTCGCGGTGTACAGGAGAACAAGACGAACTGCATTTCATTCAGCGTTTGTCTGTCTGAGCTTGCGTGCCACGTGAATGGCAGTCGCTGTCTCAATTCTCATTCCCATTTATTTTGGAAACCATTTCCCTGGGACGAGGCGAGGAGTCGTGCAAATGTCAAAAGTGTGACAAACATTTTGTGGAAATTCGGTTCATTATTCGACCAAAGCTGACCCCGTTCAAAAAACTGATTACACCGCTGATTACCATCCCAGACAGTCTGCCTTTCTGACTGCCTGCCCTTTGTGGAGGGCTCAGCACGCTTCTAATTTCTTTTGAGAGCGGACCCGGTCTGAATCTTCATCTTCTCTGTGGCCCGGAGAGGCACGATTTACTGCCACATTTCGATTTAAACTTGAAAATCTGTTGTGGCGACTGGCGCTGAAGCTGCTGCTGCTGCTGCTGCTATTTTTACCAGCACGTTCTACGAGTTTTTGCGGCTACCTGCAGTGCTACGTGGGAAGTTGGTAAATGGAAATGGAAAAAATAGCTGCAAATTTTTGACCAAACTGGACGCATTGTTTGGCCGTCGTCGTCATCGCAGGAAATGTTTTCCTTGGCCGCCATGAAGCGCAACCAAGTTGTTGACTCTACCCGAGTCGGGTTGGTTGACTTGTCTCTCGATTTATCTGCGTGTTAATTTGAGCAATTAACATGGTAAATTAAGGAAGCACCAATTCGCCGTAGATATACTTAACATAAATACTCACCTAAGGCTGTTCGGGGTGCTTGTTAACCTGCCAACTACAACATGATCAACATCTCATTGTCTGTTATTTTTTTCTCCTTTTATTTTTAAAACAAGCTCAACCGTTGAGGGGGAAAATGTGGAGTAAAGCTTGGGGGAATGAGGAAATGCTGAAAATATTTTCAGCAATCCAAACAATTAATTTGTTGTCAATAATAATTAATCATTCACTTTGGATGTGCCTTAAAACTAGCCATTAATAAAAAATAATTCCCTTAGTTAGTAGGAAATTATGTATCTTTTCCTACCATGTTTTTTGAAAGCAAACACCTTAAATTATGAAGATATTTATTTGAACATCAATGCCTAGATATATCATACAATTGAGTAATTAAAGTGCTTATTTGGTTAAAACTCGTAAAAAATCGTGAGTTACAACATACTTTAGGAACTACGCAATTTAATAGCCTATAAATAATATTACGGTTATTTAGATATTTATAGACCAGATATAAAGTAAGGTATAAAACATACACAAAGATGCAATTAGTGTTTTTTACATGTGTCGAATATATAAATAAAAAAGTAACTTGTCTAGTTGGCTTTCTTCTCTCTGCACTACCGACTTACGCTCGGCAGTTTTAATGTTTTTTTAACAGAGTATAAAAACCACCTTGCGCCCAGTTAGTCATTCGGCACACACTCATACTATTTATATAAATATAGCCACAGGCCCCGATATGGCCGGTGTATACAGTTAACCAATTGTTAACCCAAATGTGCTGCCAACTGATACGAAAAGCGAAGGGGGGACGGCTCCAGGCAAGGTGCGCCTGCGCACAGAGCACATTGCCAACTGATTTGCAGCGCATTGATTGAAGGGTAAATTACACCTTGCCACATGCGATTCAATGCGATTCGATGCGATTCAATCCGATGACGGACACATGAACGGTGTACCGGACCCGACCGGACGGGGATTACTTGCCCAAGTCTTTAAAACACTTTGTTTATGTGTTTACACGCAAAAAAGTGGCTTAAAATTGTAAAATTTTCTTGTTAATACAACAAAAATAGACATGAAGGAATTTTTAAGAAATCATTAAAGAATATATTTGATTTATAAAACCATATTCATGTAATAATTGAAATATTAAATTCCTATTGCTATTTCGCTCTCAGAAAGAAAGCTATCAGGTGTGTTGATAATAATTTTAATGTAGTACAAAATTATTTAAATTGTATTTTCAAATTATCTGTTCAGTTCCCGATATAATATCGACGAATGCTAGACAACAAATCAATAGCATTCGATATTTTTACATTGTTTATGCTTGGTTCCCATTTCTGACTTATCTACTGTAAATTATTATTTTTTGTTTTCAATAGTATATCAATATTCTCGATATTCTGTCTATGTAAAATCGATATCATTTTGGTAAAATATAAAACAATGTTATATCAATACTAAAAACAATATTAAACAAATCTATACAACATCGATATTGAATTGATATAACATCAACCTTTAAACGATACAATATCGAGCTTATATCGATACATTATCGAGTTTATATCGGTTCATTATCAAGCTTATATCGATGGAATATCGATAGTACAATTTCAAGAGTACATTTTTTAAGTAAATCCCTATACCCAATTATTTTATTTGACCATATGCTTGACCATATGAGGATTTGTGTTTTCTCTCCGTGTAGCTGCTTTCCTCTTTGCCTTGCATATAAATATATGTATAATATACATATATGTATCCAACAGATACTGTTAGCTACTGCCGCTACGGCCACCGGGCGACTGTTATTTGTATTTGTAGAATTTTGTGTGCAAATACAAATTTTTCGCTCGCAACTATTTGTAAATTGCGTCACCTTCCGAGACTTTTGGTTTTTGGTTATGGTTCGCTAGTGAGTCCATGTTTGGATGTTTTGGGGCGCCCTCTCTATTTCGCCGACATTCGGCGACTGTGTCTTGATGTGCGTGTGTATCTGTGTCAATCGCTTCCACCTGCAAGAGTGTGAGCGCTGTGGCCATAACTGCATATATATTTAATACGATTTCAATGTTTTTTTTTTACATTCCAAGTGCGCTGTCACGTAATTAAAGTCACATAAACTTTTGAATAGGTTTTCTTGAATGATTTTACTTTGGACTTTTTGGGAACTTTTTGTTTATATTTTTTTTTTGGCACATTTGCGTCTGTACGCGTAGGCATTTCGAGCAGACTGAAATAGATATAGTCTGGCCACATAAATAGACCGTCACATTGAGTGCCTGCGTCACTTGTTATGAATATGAAATTGTCATTGGTTCCACGTCATTTGAAACCAGAAAGGTTAGTACTTATTTTGATATTAATATTCAATTAGATTTGTTAAAGACCCCTCAGAAAATATATTGGGTCCTGGTAATTATAGTCGTAAGGTCTACGTTTAAGCCATTGATTATATTGGCTACATTCTAATTATATTCGTAAATTATTACTGATTAACTAAATATATCATAAAAGTAATTTAAAATTGAACCTATAGTTCCCTATCTAATTATGTATCCGAGCTAGAGCAGTTCTTCGATGATAAAAAGGATGGAAATAACTATAAAATCTCAATAAGAAAACTATTTATAGGGGTTTCTTAAATATATATTTAATTTCTTTGTTAAAATTCCTATCACATTAACCTCGATCAACAAGAAAACACTACTTTCTGGTATTAAATTCCTTGAAACCTACAGCTAATTACTTTATTAAAATGGTTCCCCTTCGGTTTAATTATCCTAAGAGTGACTTGCAATGTCTATTCGATTGTCGTTAAAGGGAAACACCTTTATTACTCATTTTTTAACGACTGCGCCAGCATTTCCCTTTTAATTAATACCTCAACGTGGGGGCTGGCGTGTTGCCTTTTGGGCCAATGCCACCGAATGGCGAAAAACTTTATGACACTGAGACGGACTGGCAGTGGTGATGGTGGCTCATCATAAAACATAAGCACGGGCAAATTGACAGCCGTTACGGATATGATGATGACCTCATTTCCAACTAAGAAGAATACTAAAAAACAAATCTTAATTAAGTCCGGCATTACTTTTTTTTTTGGTTCTGATTGTGAGTAAAACTTCAGCACAGTCTCTTCACGCTGATTGAGAATGATGTGTTTTTAATAATGCCATTTTTGTACACTTTTAAGGAGCCAGCTAGCTGCTACATTTCGCAGCAATTTTAGGTGCTGTTTTTGTGATCTTTTCTGCTTGATTTTTAAATAATTGTTGCAATCAAAGGTAATTATTACAAATGCATTGAAGTTGTCCGTTTGTGTTTCCTTTTTGCATGGCAATTACCAAAGCAAGACAAAAGGCAAAAGCAAAAGCAAGCCAAGCGCTCAATTATTGTTGCAACTTGCAACAGCAACGACTGCTGCTTCGACTGTTGTCGATGCGGTAACATGGCTCAATTTCGGTTGCTGAACATTATTATTATTTCGCATTTGCGAACAATATTCGCTTATTGTTCGAAAAAAAGATCGGACCCTCCAACAATAGCAACAGCAGCAGCAGCCACAACTACACCAAATAGCAACAGCAGCAGCAAAAACAGCAACAAATTATAGCAACAACTGATCATATTTTGGACAGACATCAGAAGAAAATTAGATGATTGCAAGTCGGAGAAGGAAATCTTGGGAAAATCATTGAAATTCTGATACTCTTACTTGGCTACTTAAATAATAATAGGCTGAAAAGCAATCTCTTATAAAATAATAGCATTTATAAATGCAATAATAGAGTGTTTAAAGGAGATTATTTTATTTAAGACTTTCAGTGAAATTTTATAGTGTATAGAGAATTCTGAACTCCTAACCAAATTTAAACAAATTAAATTCTTTATTTAAGGGTCTTTAATTCCCCAAAAAATATTGAGTGAGACAGGTCAAGACTGCGAGTTCAAAGGTTTTCAAATTGCTTTTAAATTGCCCAATGTATGATCTATGCGACGGCTGTTAAAAGCCAGCGACAACCTTTTTTGGGAAAGGGCATGACAAACAGACAGGCAGCAGGCAAACAGTCAAGAAAACCAGAGAGACCAAAAAAATAAAAAGAAGGCAGTTGGGCTCGCTATCGGGCCAATGTGCAACGTGCAACGAGCTACAGGCAACGTACAAGAAGATGCAAGATGCATCGCGGCTAACTGTAATGTCGTCAGCCAGCTACGATCTTGGCCTGACGACGACGACGACGCCATTATGAAATTGCAGCTCCAAAAGTTTGTTTTCCCCCGCCTCGTCGGTCGGCGGACACTTTTCACCTGCTCACCCACTCCATTGTGTCCATTGTGTGCCGGGCCATGCAAATAGAGCTCCCAATCCCCCTTGCAAGTTCCACTTCCAGTTAAAGCCAGCGCCGCCGCACGCCCCAAAAAGCAGCAGGCAACTGCAGCAACAACAACGAAAAAGTGGAGGAGAAAAACAAATGGGACTCCGCAATCTGGTGATGCTGATGGTTGCGCCTGTCCGCGAGGCAATCGTCGTCCAGCTGGTGCCACCAGTGTTGAATGTTTGCACTTTCGGATCGCTCACTGAGTCAGTCAGTCACTCAGGTTTGGGCGCACTCAAAAAATTAGGGGAGCACTGAACGAAAAATCTCTTGAATAGGGATACAATGACTAAGAATCTCCTAAGAAACTCATAAGAAAAGGTATTAAGACGATAGGGACAAAAACTCAAGTACAAGTAATTCTTTAGTTTAGGTAAATTGTCTTATAGAATCACTTTTCTTGTTATTTTTCTCCGTGTGCAGCCAGGCAATCGCAGGGCCCGGTCTCGGGAATTGGTTACCATTAACTATCAGCATTTCTGGGGCTTTTCAATTTCATTTGCGCAATTATTGTGAAATTAAGATGTTTGCTCAGACAACTTTTGCTCCTCCTCTTGTGTGATATCTGTCAGATACTTTGGGAACTTTCTACCCCGTTTGCAGATCCATTCGATTTGAGCCAACTCATGTGAACTATTCGCCATGATAAGACATGCGAGTGAGCTAATTATGTCTAGGAAATTGTACAGACCCAACTGACACACAAAAAAGAGAGGGAAAAGCCATGGAGAAAAATCTGTAACAAATAACAAAAAACAGCATCAGCATCTAGAGCTGAAGCTGAAGCTGAAGCTGAAGCTGCTGTGGCTCACATAGAACAAAACTTTCACCCGAAAAAATATAAGATACAACAAGCAACTACAACAATGACAAGCGGCAGCGGGCCAACTGTTGCAACAGTTTTATGGCTTAAAATTCACACTCTGAATTGCCAAGAGCGTGTGAGTGAGTGAGTGTGTCTGACTGTATCTGTTGGATACTCGAGCGCAACGCATCTCTACGCATGTGTGACCGACCGACCGTCCATTAAGAATGATTATAATTGTAAGACCGCTGGCCCAGGAGCAGAACAATGAAAGAGAAAATTGATAGTTAATGCAACTGCAATTGGAGCTGTGCAGGTTAATTGAGCGCATTAGCGGTTCATAACCGAGATTTCTCCAGATGCTGTATTTTCATTCGTCTGGGTCCCCCCTATAACCTATAGGAATATGGAGTACTTTAAATCCGGCTCTGTGTGAAAATATATCTGTGAGATGCCTATATAAGTTACTTAAAGAATAGTTTGAAAGTTGAGTTAATTATTAATAATAACAATAACAGATTTTTAATAATAAATATTACTTATTTTTAATATAAAGTATCGTGGCTTCTTTTTATTTAAAACTCTTTATTTAAAACTCTTAAAACTCTTTATTTGCTACTCCCCAAAAATGGGTATTGTCACGTGCGATCTTATAAATTCTTTGAATGTTTCTTAGGAAAAAAATTGAACGTTTAAAATCATTACAAGTAAGATAGATAGATCCAGAACCCAAACCATTGCCTAATTTACTTTGCCTAATCATGCTGGAATTTATAAAAAACAAGGTATATTAAACACGGTTAAGGACAAAAGAAGATAAATGTTGCTAGGAACATGTTGAGCAATACAAATGTAGATGTTACCTAAGTTTGAGTCATACACAATTCTGATTTCGATCTCGATATTCGGTGCCCTGCCTTGTTTTGTATTTTCATATTTGTGTATTTCCAGGACTCTATCTTTGTAAAATAATCAAATAGACATCTCATGTTTATGAAACGAATATATTTATTAGCTTAGTGCCCAGGTACATTCCAAACAAATGACACAATATTTATACATCCGCGTTATTCGATATAGGTTTCGTGGGCTCTCGAGAATCGCCTCGATCCAGGCGGAATTACATCGAAGTCACCATGAGCCATAAACAGTCTTTGATCGTATTTTTTCCAGCTGGTGCTGGAAGTGCGTACATGAGCTCGTTTTGAGTTTCGCGGTCGCTGTGTGATAATTCGCAATTGGAGCTGTAACAGCATCGCAAATAGAAATACAAAAAAATAAAACCAGGCAACAAACACCCACTTGCGGTTGTCATCGCCGCACAGATAATTTTCCAGGTCTTACGCTTAAGTAGGAAAAGCGTTCGTGAGTGTAAATTGTGTTAAGTTCTTTTTGGCTTTCTCGGCGCGACGGCTTTCTATTTTCCTCAATGTGCCGTTGTTGCCACTGCGACTGCATGGTATATAGTATCTGTAGTATCTGTGGCTCTTGCCTCACTTCTGACTAATGACAATCGTTTGTGGGAGTAGGAAGTAGTTGTTCCCTTGCCCCGCATTTCTCTGACAGTCTTGTGTTTTCCTCTTTTTGGTGGCAAGTTTTCTTTGAAGAAATTCTGGAACGTCATAGCTGGTTCTTCCCGAGGTCTTTAAAATTACTTACTAATGATAATTAGCAGCATTATTTTCCCATTATTCTTCGGAGGTGGTTTCCCGACGCAGCATTTATGCTTTGTTTTCCTCGTTTTTGGATTTTATTGCAATTAAAGCGTCATTTAACTGGGCGTGGGAGTGGAGGCAATCCAGGAAAGACTCGGCCCCGGGCCCCACCCAAGTCAAGTGGTAATATAGACATGGCACATGACAAATGGTGAGCCTG
>VNJT01019616.1:0-12916 GCA_008042655.1 Drosophila burlai
AACTCAGCGTACACTCGATTACACTCGATATATCGGCTTATTATTTAAATTCAATTTTAACAAAATTTCCTCTTTTTGTTTTGGAAGGCTTTTGGTGCTATTTTAATACTTTTAACGAAAATAATAATTTTTTCTCTATCGAAGATTCAATATGCAAACCATGGTATATGTTTTAATCTACCCAGCTCTAGTGTATTTTTAAAATCTTTAAAATCCAAGTATTTGAATATTAATTAAATTAAGCATTTAACTAAGTTTAACATGAAATTGAAAACATTCTTATTTTGTGTAATTTATGCTTTATTTTGATCTTATTAATATTAATTAGATTAAACTTAAATGATTAAAATGAAATTAAAAATAATTTAATTTGTTATTTACAAATATATGTACATACATCTTTTTACCGTGGGACGGGACACATTTTTGGTAGAATTAAAGGAAAATTTAAAAATATCGGAAATATCTAATATATCGATATTTTAAAAAGATATATATCAATATCAAATTGATATTTTTTTAATATAATAAATATCATCGATACGATATTTTAAAAATATTCGGCAACCCTAACGTTTATCAAACTTAAAATGCGATCAGCTGTTGCATGGCGTTGCCACCTTTTCAAAACCAAACAATAACAGAGAAATGTAAATGAAGTTATAGACCTTTTGGTACCCTTTTTTCAATTTTATTTTTCTATTAAAACACCTAAAATGGTTAGTATTACACATAACATATACATATTTTATTGCGATTTGCACTTTGTTGCTTAAACTACAAACAGTAAATACACACTAATATTAGAGAGCTCTCAAGACTTGGCTTTGGGAAAGCGGCAGAGAATGATTTTTAGACAATTCCAATTCTTAATATCAATTTTGCAATATCAAATATGTAGCGAGCAGTGCCTTTTTAGATTCTAAAGTCAGTGTGTGAAGCAAAACTGAATCTTCGGTATTGAGAGAATTATGTAATTATGATTAATTGACAGTTTGATTGGGGGGCGAGGCCGGGAGCTCCTCGTCGCTTGGCGCCAGGCCCACTTTCTGCATTAGTTCCGTAAGCTTCTGCGCCTTGCGATCCTCGTTGTGGGCAATGACAGTGCACAGGTGCTCGGTGAGTAGCTCCTTCTTCTCGGAGGCGTTGTGCAGTTCTATCTTGGCCTTCAGGAACTGAGCCTCGATCTTCACGTATTGTTTTCTAAAAAGAAAGGGGGCAATTAGGATTTTTTGGCTGACCAAAAACGAGATATTATTTATGTATACTCACTCTACATTGGAGAAATGTATGCAGGCATTGTCGATCTGCTTCCTTAGCAGGGCCACATCCACGGCAAGATCGCTCTCTAGTTTGGACAGCTCGTGGCGAATCTCTTCGATCTTGCGGGACTCCGCCGCTGTCTTTTGCGTATGCTGCTCTATTGCCTGATAGAGCATCTGCTTTTTTTGCTTATTTTGCTCTTCGATCATGCGGCGATGCTGCTCGAAGTCCTTCAGGGAGACGCCCTTGAAGGGAGAGTCCGTGTTGAGGCGATCGCGCGACGAGTCCTTTGTGCTGGGCAATATGCTGCCGTCATCCGCGGAGCTAATCGCCTGGCTATTGAAACCGCTCATTTTTAGAATCGAGCTATCGTCCGTGGACGTCGCCTCGCTATTCTCTCCGCCAGCATCCGCATACGTGGCAGCCGCTTTATCTCTCGCTGGAGCGTGACCATGGTACAGAGCGTCCATCAGAGAATCGGAGAGAGGTCGATCCAAGTCTAGTGACAATCGATCGGCTGCGACTGCGTCATCTTCGACCGTGGGAGTTGGCGTCTTTTCCGTGGGAGTTGTCGCTCTCGATTTGGCTTTCTTAGCATCGTCCACTTTCTGCGTCTTCTTCGGCTGCGGTTGCTGTTGCTGCTGCTGCTTTCGCAACTGATCTGCCTGCCGGAAGATCTTATCGGGCATGCGCCGTATGCCGGGCTGATTCCGGAGCGCCTGCTTTGCTGCGATTATAGACACACACAAACACACACATGCAAAAGGGGTTTTTAATTATAAACAGAAAATTGTTTACAAACTCCGTTGGTTCAGTCATTCGCCAACTTACCTGCTTCCAGACCCGTCGCCCTTTTGCCACCGCCACCCTCCTTGACCCCCGTTATCTTGAGGATCTCGTCGTGGCTAAATCCATTGAATCTATCTGTCATTTTGGGGTTTTAAGAGATAATTAAGCCATTAGAGGCGATCGGCCCAACAACACATCAGCAAATGCAAACAGTTCGCCAATGTTGCCAGATTGATTTTAGACACGATCATATCTGAAAATAGGACGTTCTCACCAGGCAAACATCTGCACCTACATATGTGATGTTTAGTTTATATTAATTGCTTAAATTATATTAATTGTTTGTCACTTTTAATACAGTTGCTGAAACACCATTTATACAACAAGAATATATCGAGTTGGTTCTTTTCAATTTCAATTTACTCCGATATAAATTAGGCAGTTAAATAATTTTTTTGAAATCTTTTGGGTATTTCCTATACAACTAAATGCCTGGATTTTGAAAAAGTATAGTTGATATATATTTATATATATATCCAAATATAAATGAAAATATGTTGATCAAGAAAGAAAGCTAACTTGAGAACACCGATGTTTTTATACCCTTGCAGCTCACACTTGGATCATTATAATTTAATCCAATTCCGTTTCTATGGCAGCTATATGATATAGTAGTTCAATCTTGATCAAATTAAAACCGAAATTTTAGAACAATACAAAATGCCATTATCTCAAATTATATGAAAATATTTTAAAAATTGGGAGTTATATTTTTTTTCTTAAAAATTTTCGATCGTTCCTATGGCAGCTATATGATATATATAGTCGGCCGATCCGCCCCGTTCCGAGTTATATATATAGAAGACTATAAGTAAAATTTCATTCAAATAGCTTTAAAACTGAGGGGCTGAGCGTAGAAACGGACATGGCTATATCGACTCTGCTGTTGATGCTGATCAAGAATATATATACTTTATAGGGTCGGAAATGTCTCCTTCACTGCGTTGCAAACTTTCTACTTAAATTATAAAACCCTGCAAGTGAAATTAAAATTAAATAAATTTTGATAAACTCCTTGATTCTTCCTGGGCTCCGATCTTATTTATCGAAACCTTTAGTCGAAATGCCGCTAAATCAAATATTGGCTTCAAAATTAAACATCATCAGGCTTTATTCAACACAGTAATGCCCAGTTCAGAGCGTAGTTCGTGGATATTCTGCTCCCAACGCTTCTCCCAGTAGACGGGCATCAAGGGTTTGGTCCGCTTGCCGTTCTCCAGGGCCCAGGGCAAGTAGTGTTTCAAGTATGCGCGCCGCTGCCTGCGCACCAGAAAGTAAACAAGTGCGTGAATTATAATAATTGGGTCCAGGTTCAGTGAACTCACTTGGGACGTAGGCGGACCGCTCCGAACACCGCGCCGCCGTAGCACATAGGAAGGCCCGTATTTAGCGCCTCCACCCACTTGACTGCCACCTCGCCGAGCATGTTGGTGGGCATGTCCAGCACGGTGTGGATTAGGTCGTGGCACTCGCGGTAGCGCGTCATCAAATAGGCCAGCTTGGGATCCTCCAGAAACCTCACGGCCATGCGACTGTCCGGCGTGACTTGCTGAAAGTGGGTTAAAAAAGCTTAAGCCGTTATTACAGACCAACTCGGCCCAATAAGACTTACGTTGTCTTTTAGGAACTTGACGTATACAGCTCCGAAGGTGTCGGGCGGCAGGGTTTCGAGGCGCTTAAAGTCAATGGTGCTGGTGTGGATGCGTGGCTTGTCGGCCATGATGCGCTGACCCTCCTCGCTGGCCTGCATGGTATCCAAAATCTTCAAAAGAGCACCCTCGCCGGTGGTCTCGCCCAAACAGGCAATCATGTCGTGGCTATTAGAGGGGTAAATATTATTAAAAAATGGATTAATTGATTAAAGCTCTCTAGTTACCGTCTAGGATTCAGCAGGGCGGCAATGGAGGACCCTGCTCCCAGGACTACCCGCTGGAGAGGCGATATCTCAATGCGTTCCTTAAGGTACTGCCGCTCGAAGGTATCCAACGGCTCCGCCTCGGGCGTCTCTGTGGCCACCGCCTGACTCTTGACCTGGCCAAAAGAGAAACCCCGTCGCAGGGCCAGCGGCAGCGGCAGTTGCCAGCAGCGCTGCATCATGATCTGTGGAGGCAGAGTGGAGGGAGGAGCACCCGGTGACCTTATCAGCACGATCATCATCAACTTTATCGTCATCATCATCATCATAACTATTGCCGCACATAAACATGACCCTGACTACCTGTCTTCGGTTAAAGCCGTGAGCTCGTACGTGCCCACTTTCAATAGCAGCCGAGAATATGAGCAAACAATTTGTCCATAATGTGGCTATATGCCTGATGCTGACTAACATTTACCTCACCTCCCAGTCCCAGTCCCAGCACGGCGTCCGCCCAACGGTTAAGCCGGAGCAAACCTGTTTCGGCTTCCTCATTACCTGGCCCCCACTCCGATCCCCGAACCCATCAATACTTCAGCTGCTGCTGGGTCTCAAAATAAATCCCAAACAAAGTGCTGCAGGGGGCACTGGCACCTCTACCTCTTTCTCGGATTTTCTGCTCAATTTCAATGTCGTCGTCATTGCTGTGTCTCGTCTCGTCTCTAGGGACAAATGGGTAGTCACTGTCAGCGAAAAAGTTAGAAGAAAAGTTAAATTTAGAACCTGCGCGCCGCCCAGAACGTTATGTCAGGGTTTTAGAAGCCAGTCAAGAGCGTTATGGCCAATTAATTAATTTGTAGCCTAGTTCTAAGAAAATAGATTATAATAATAATCTAGATTCTGTTTAAATTTATTCAGTTTGGCAGATAAAAGAGCCATTAACTATATCAAATCATGTAGGAGAATCAATTCATAAATGATATATCATTGCCAATTTTTATTATTCAGTATTTTTTAATCAAAAACCTTTTATCTGGCAATCAATAAAGGAAACGGAAAATAACTGGGCACAAAAAACACTCAGTACGTGTTCTAATCAGTATTATAATATACCATTATCACTTTTTGTACAGACTTTTGACTGATAATTTAAAGAAAACTCCGGTTCAGAGTATCCAGTAATCGGCCGGCACCCCTATTCAAGTTTTCTTCGTTGATTTCCACAGCTCGGTGTTGAGTCGCGTCATCACTCACTGGATTGCCCAGCACTGCAGTATTTTGTTATGTGTGGAATTTTCAAGGTCCCAATGTGTGTTTACCCGGAATACCGAGAGATAAACACACACCTCGGCTAGGTGTATGTAATTGGAAAGATCCCACAGTCCATCGTCGCGTAGATTACTCTTTTCTCTAACACAAAAAGTATAATTAGAGGAGCACATGTGGCGCATTATTTCTTAATTAGCAAGGGCCAAGTTGTCGGACCTTATCGCCGGGAGCAATCTTATCGTTGACCCAAAAATGGAACAGAAAACAACACACACAATCGGTTATCTCGCCCATTCCGTTCCGAAGAGGAGCTGGATGTCTGTGTATTTCTATAACTTATGACACTTTCGATGCAGGAAACAGTTGCATGCGGACAAATGTACAAAGTGATTAAAATTACATAATCATAATTGCTAAATTACACACTTTAGATACATACATAGCTAGATTTTACTTATGTACAGAGACGACGCGCAGTGGGTGGCTGTGTGGCTATAGGAAATCGCATACACACAGAATACGGTGTACGGAATACTTTAAACATATCGTATGGCTTTGGCTTGTGCTTGAGCTTGAGCTAAGACAGTGCGAAGCTAGACATTCTCGCCGCGGGTGCTGCTGGGCAAGTGGGCCTGCTTATCGGGCGCCCGCTTCCGCCGGAAGGTGACGTATGTGTAGAGCAGACTAGCCAGCACGCTAATGTTGATGCCGATGCAATTGAGCCACGAGAAGACGTAGTCGCCGCCGATGAACATCCCCAGATACGTCACGCATATGTTCTTCAGGCAGCCCACAATGGTGGTGGTCAGCGCCGAGTTGAACTGCGTGCACAGGATGGTGCTGTACGACAGGATGAAGCCCATCACGCAGCTGAGCAGGAACTGAAGCACGAACACGGGGTCGTTCCACTGGGCGTAATTCAAGGCCAGCTCCAGATCCCCGGTGGCGTAGTTCAGCGCCAATGCCGGCAGGAACATGAACAGCGAGTTGTAGTACATCAGGCCGTACTTCCCGATCTCCGAGGTATCCAGCTTCTTCTTCACATACACCCCGTTCGAGGCCGTCATCGCGTTGGTGATCATCACGTAGATGTAGCCGCGCATGTTGAACGACAAGTCGTCGGAGGCGGCAAGCAGGGCGCCGCCGATCATGGCGTACACGCTGACCTGGACCGCCGTTGACGGGCGCAGACCAAGTATCCTCAGCTCCAGCAGCATGGTCATCAGGATGGAGAAGCGCCGCAGGGCTGCAAACATGGGCAGGCTCAGCGATTTGGTGCCGCCCAGGCCGAACATCATGTTGCCCAGGAAGATGAGCGGCAGCGGGAAAATCTTGGCGAAGGTGTTTCGCTGCAGCGGCGGGTAGGAGACCAGCTTCAGCCGCTTGCCCATGCCCAGAACCACGATGCTGGCAGTAAGCTGGCCCAGGCTGAGGAACAGGAACGAGGGAAAGTGGTAGGAGGTCAGCACCGTCTTGTTCACCACCGTGATCATGAACGAAGAGATGCCGTAGAAGAGGGCGCTGCCGATCTTCTTAATGAACACCGCCGAATCCTCGCGCTCCCGGTGGCTCAGTTCCTTCGACCCGGAGCCGTTCAGCTGCGCCACGCCACCGGCTAACGCGGACTTTGACTCAGGCTCGTCGTCATCGCGGTAACTGTCGTCCAGGAGCGGCTGCAGGTCCAGCGTTGTGCTGCCGCCACGCGAGGCACTCATTGTAATTGCTGCGACGTCTTCGATTTATGATGCTCTTTCGTCACTGGCTATCGGCTTGGCCGGGCCGTTACGCACATTGGCACTTTTATTTTGGGGCCGCACTAGCGCCGGGGAATGGGCTTTCCCGCGGCACATCAACGAGAATTCGCCTAACGACAGCAATTGCTATTTTTACCGACGCGTCGCCGACATTATTCTCCGCGAGACTTTAACATATGTTTAGCAGTGTGACCGAATGACACAGTTCGCGAAATCCCTTGCCCTCAGCCCTTAGTGCTATTACTGATTGGGCACACTTGGAGTCATAATGTTAGCATTCTGTTAAAATTAAATGCCTATTATTTAGCAAAACTAAGCACTGCAAGCTAATTATGCACCATATCCAATAACCCATCTTAGCCGGCTAACAGTATTACTTTTTATTTACTATTTTCAGATCCTCGCCATCAATAACATTGGTACTCGTAACAGCCACCGCCAGTTGCTTACCATTTTTGTATGTAAACAGCGTTGGGTAAACTAACAAACTTCCTAAACTGCTCTGATAACACTTCACATATAATAAATAAAACGAAAATCGTACTTACTTTATTAAATTTTGAGCAAAAAGGCACTACACAACTTGTCACAACCTAGGCGGCCACCAATCAGCTGATCTGTCCAGATAAACACAAACACTGTTAACTGGCAACAGCGCTGTTAAGCTGGACAGCAAACGAAAATGTTGTTTAGTTTTTCACTTGAAGAAAAAACGTCAGGAAAATGAGCAGCAAGGGTAAAAAAGCGGGCAAGGGTGACCAAATACCCAAGCCCATTAGCATTAAAAAGGAAAAGACGGAGGAGGATCGAACGCTGCATCCGATTTCACACTATATTGACGACCGTCTGGAGCTGGTAAAACAGATTTTCGGCACTCTCAAGCCCAAGACAATCGTGAATCTGGCGCCGGAGTTCCTAAAAGTGAGTTTAAACTGTGTATAGAGCGAGCATATAGAGTAAATTGTCCACAGAAAACCCCCCTGGACGAGATCGAGGCGTTGTGCCTGGAGGAGCTGCTCTGCTTGTCCACCAAGCGCCTCAAATCCATCATAGAGGCCACCCGTTGTCCCACGGACACCGAGAGCTCCGAGGATTCCGATGTGGAGCACAAGGAGGGTATGTGGAAGGCCACAAAGATCCTGTGAGACTTTACCATCTTAAGTTTACGCTTTCAGAACACATTTCCCTGGAGGAGATCTCTTCCGACAGCGACATAGGCGGCCAGGAATCCCGAAAGAGTGAGTTTGGCTTTACTACATTTAATTTAGATCTTTTAGGCACTGTAATCTGCACAACTGCACGCCGGAAAGTTAGCTGCCGTATTTAAACTTCTCGCAGGCGAGCAGAGGGGCCACGTAGAAGGCTCGCAGGATGCACACGTCGTCACCAATGCCGAGGGATACGTTCTCATCGTCCTCCTTACCCACCTCCAGTGTGACCACAAAGTCCCCGACCTCCAGGCAGCCCTTCTTCCGCATGTAATCCACCCCAAACTCAATCGGGTTATAGCTGCACTCGTTGAGTTCCTTGGTGTACAGGACGGGGTGCATATTCCGGCGCAGGTGGAGGGCGCGGGACAGCTTCACCTTGCAGGCAATGGTGTCCTCATCATCGGTGTCCTCCAGCGGCAGCATCACGTACACCGGGCAGTAGATCTCGGTGCGGGACAGGGCCACACTGGCGGTCTCGCACTTTGTGAACAGAAAGATGGCCTGGCACTCAATCGAGCTTATGGTGCGAATGATGAAGTTGACGATGGCGTGATACGAAGTGAGGATGTTCTTCAGCACCATCTGGTTCTGGACCACGCCAATGCGATAATCCTTGATGGGCATCAGCTTCTTGACAATCAGCGGATACTTGTTACACCACGGACTCTTCTGGATGTGAATGGCGTCGATCTTCCAGAGGAACTCGTGCAACTCGAAACGCTTAAAGTCACTGCAGCGCTCCAGCGGCACCGTGCCAATCACCGGCTTATTCTGGCACTGCGAAATGGGCAGCACGTCCTCCATGATGTAATTGTAGACGCAGCAGCTGACGCAGAACATGTCCGGGATCCAAATGTAGTCCACCAGCTTGATGATGCCCAGCAGATCCAGCATGTTGCTGCGCACGTACTCGAAGTCGATCATGCCGATCAGCTTTAAATTTAAGCCAGCATTTATGCTCTGTCGCACGGCGCGCAGGAAGCTCTTGCAGCGGATCTTGGGCAGCACCACGTAGTTGGCATTCATTGCCACCGCCATGTCCAGGTCCTTCTGGAAAAGATCCGGATAGACTTCCGGATTCAGGGCGTGGCACTGGCGGGGCAGCTCTATAAAGTCGTAGGAGGCCAGCAGACCGGCATCGATGATCATTACGGCCAGGGCCTCACGCAGCGTCTTCACCACTCGGCCCCTTACTTCGCGTCCGATCATTAGGATGTCACCCAGGCGAACCGAAGAAAGATAGGCCTGCAGATTGATCACATACACGATCTCCTTGAAGCCTTGGTAGCGGTACGACTCGTTGGTGGTGAGAGTGACGAGCGAACCACGGGCGAGCATCACGGTGCAGTTGTTCCTCAGCCTACCGACCCGGCAGCACTCGCCGTTTATCTCCAGCGCCAGACCGGTGATCAGGCGAAGCTCCCTTTCCGCAGTGTGGGCAGCAATGGCGATGTTCATTGTGTCCAGAATGGTCTGCAGCTCATCCGGCTTGTTGGCCACCGTGTCGATGTGGAAGGTGTAGGTACCATTCTCCAGCATGCGACGGAGCTCGTCGTGCGTGGTCTCCGTCACCAGCTTGGCCACTAAGCCCAAATTGTAATAACGCCTTCTGCGGCGGCGTCTCGCGTGCTTCTCGTGGGCCTCGCAAGCAGCCTTGAAGTCCAGCAATCGCTGCTCCAGGTCGTGCTGCCCATTGAGCTTCACCTTGAACTTGTCCAGGCGGTTCTCGTCCTCCGGCTGTTCCTCCTCCTCCCCCTCCTGACTCAGGCTGTCCAGGTGTAGCGAGGGGGCCGCCGTTTGCTGCTCAGGCACCATTCTGGCGTGCAGTTAATTTTAATTACACTTTACGTACAATTTGTGATCTGTATATTTGTCTTGTCTGAATTTCAGCCAAGAGGAAGCCCAAAGCCAAAAGGACGAGCAACGGGAACGAAAACAAGGAGTGTGAGTAGTGTAGTACTTTACGAAAATACAAAAATATAACTAGACCGAACGAACTACATGGACAGACAGCTAAAACTTGTATGACTGACACCTTTCGTAACGAAATACCTTTGGTAAGGATCGTGGCTTGCTAAGGTTCGTTTCATTCATTCCTCCACAGCGGGCCAGATGAGCGTGCTGGAATTGCTAGAGCTGCAGGCACGTGCCCGGGCCATTCGCTCCCAGCTGGCCATGGAGCCAATAACCAAGATCGAGGTCAAGTCGGACGACGATGACGGCGACAACGATGAAAAGGCAGCAAAGCCTGTTCAGCGAAAGGCGAAAGAGAAGCGCACTGCCAAGAGCACAGATGCAGGAAAGCGCAGCTCCCAAGAAGGCAAAGCAACTAAAAAGGATCAATCTCAAGATGCGGATAGTAGCAGCAAGGAGCAGCCAGCTCCGCGCAAGAAGATTAAGCTCAAGCGAAACTATCGACAAACCAGCAAGTCGCCCGAGAAAGAGAATACCGTAAAAGTTTCTGCTCCACCTCCGGCTCCTTCGGCTCCTCCAATTGCCAATAGGCCACGCTCCAAGTCTCGTTCTGCCTCGCCAGATGTGATAACCATACAAACGGAGCCGGAAACATTGCTGATTAGCGACAGCACCGACGACGACGAATCCACAAACCACAAGACAAAGGCAGCACCTGAGCCCGATCCCAACCCAAATCCCGTTTTGGAGCCACCAGCTCCACTTGTAGAGAGTGAGCCAGAGGAGGGAGAGGTGCGCGATGAGCCCGAGGAACCAGCCAAGACTGTTGAGCCAGCCAAAATAGAAGAGCCCGCAAAGACAGAAGACACAGCAAAGGCAGAAGACCCATCCAAGACAGAACACCCAGGGAAAAATGAAGAGTTGGAGAAGTCAGAAGAGCCAAGTCAAAAAGAAGATCAAGAAGATCAAGACAAGCCTGCGGACAAGAAATCAGCCGAGAACCGTGCTCGCTCTGAGGAACGAAATTCGCCAGCGGAAGCGAAGGAACCTGCCGGTGCTTCCGAGCCAGCCAACATTGATGATGAGGATCAAAACGACGATGTGATCTCCATTGGCGGCGACTTGGAAATGATTGAGGAAATGACCAAGGAAGACGAGCCCAAAGTGAGTGTTAAAATTGAGAAAAAAAGCAAGGGCCCCGAGGAGCACGACGAATTGGACAACGATGTAATCTCCCTGGACACCAGCGAGGATGAGCGTGATAAACTGCAGCAGCCCGACTCTGAGGTAAACTGGCATAATTATTTTATTTTAAAAGCTTGCTTAATTCCCTTGAATATTCTTCTAGTCCTGGCGCACACGATATCTGAAGAGCTCCAAGGTTAGCCAGGTTTTAGCTGCCTCGCGGCTTGGGAAACGCGTGCGCGACAAAATCAAGAAATCGAAGCGCAGCAAAGCCGCCGCCGGCGACGAGCAAGCCCAGACTGAAAAGCAGCCGGCACCGTTCACCTCCAAACATGAGGACGGATCCATGGAGCAATACCAAGAGTTGCTGCAACACCGTCAGCGAAAGACTTCAAACAGCAGCAAGGGAGGCGATAAGTAAACCCACACGCCGAGGACGATTATGATTTTATTTTATTGAAAACTCGCGTACTCTGACGCACAGTTCTGGTTTATATGGTGTATAAAAAGTGAAATAAAAGTCCGCTGTCCTCGGTGGGGCGCTCGGGAAACGTACAAAATTTGAATATATCGTGCTAAGCGCATATTTGATTTCTCATTCGTCTTATTATAATATACTTTCCAAAAGAGAGTCGTCTCGCTACTCTGTCAATTGGTAAAATTCAATTTGAATTCTAGGATTTTTATTTTACATGATTTCTATATTAAATGACTAACATACCTTGCTAAAAAAATAAATAAATTATTAAGAAAACTGTCTTTTAAAAATAGCTTTGAGTAAAATGTTTCGAATAGTTTTAATAAAATATATCAAAAAGCAAAACACATTTTCCCTGAATTTGCAAAGCCTATTTGATAACGTTCTCGATTTCTAATAACTCCCACATGCTTTAGAAGGATATTTCCGGCGCCGACTTTCCTCGCTCAAACTTTCTTTCTCGTTTGAGTTTTGTTTTTATTGTAATTTAAAGGAAAATGCGAAAACTATTCCCACTCATTTCCGCTGCGTGCCCCATTTTCGGTGGGGGGCTACCGTTTACGAAGGAAAGTTGGCAGTTAAACGAGTCGCACGCAGGTTACGCCTTTGCATTGATATTGCTTGTCGTAAACTCCAACTCAAAAATCATTAACCGAAAAATTTGGTTAACCTAGTTTTGGCACCCCTTTCCCCATTCAGCGACCAAGAAGCGGGATTGATGCCAGTCCCTCCTGCCCATTTTGTCAACGACTTTACTCGATTCCTAATCATGCGGTTACAGAACATGTCCACACTCGACTAGACTCCACTCCAACCACTTGGTTTCCTCTTCCTGGCCACTCCACTCCACCACTCCAGTGCGTTTAGCCACCCCGGGTTTCGGTCTGGTCACTGGACTATATCTCAATTATGCTGCAGGATGGGCGGCGGTGGCGGCGGCTGAAGCGTGTTGCACCATAAACGATGATTGTTTTATCAGAGACTCGCTTGTGTGTTGATAAACTGTTTAGCAGCAGCAGCAGCAACAACAAACGCTCCGAAAAACGTTTCTCAGAGCAGCGTTTCTACTTTTTTTTAGACTTATCCACTACGCATGTCCTGTGAGCTGAGGGTAGGATTAGTGCCCGTGTGTGTGTGT